>JALIZH010022091.1:0-17906 GCA_030522465.1 Rhipicephalus appendiculatus | reverse complement strand
CGCCGGCCGGTGTTTGCACAGCAAGTCACCATCAATAACCGGACTTATCCCGCCAGTTTTCTAATCCTACAACACTGCTCCAGGGATGTGATACTCGGGGATGGACTTCCTAGTCAACATGGCGCCGTGATCGACCTGAGGTCTGGAGTCAATAACCCTAACCTCAGAAAACGCACTGCCGCCCCACACGACGCCAGCGACCCATGCTTTAAATTTGATATAGATGAGCACGTCACCGTTCCGCCTTTCTCCAGCGTCATCATTTCGGTCGGCAGCGAAGAACCGATAGACTTGGAAGGCGTCATCGAGGGCGACCAGCACCTGCTTCTTAACCGTCAGATTTGCGTCGCAAGAGGCATCGCCGAGCTGCATGATGGCACAGCTAAAGTAATGCTTACAAATTTCAGCCACGAATACAGGCACCTCAACATTGGTACGACGGTCGCCTTCATGAATGAATTCGTAGGCGCCAGCAACGCTTTCACCCTCAGCGACGCAACGGAACCTGCTTCGACGAATCGAGGTCCCCAACCAGTTTTCGACGTGAATCCGAGCCTTCCGAAGAACAAGCAATGCCAGCTCGAAGCCCTGCTCCTGCAATTCAGGGACTGCTTCTCGTCGTCGTCAAGGATCCGACAGACTCCACTCGCTAAACATCGCATTATAACAGAAGAAAGCGCCCCGCCCAATCCCGCCAAAGCCCGTATCGGGTTTCGACACGTGAACGTGAAGCCGTTAGGAAACAGGTCGACGAAATGCTACGCGACGACATCATTCAGCCGTCAAGAGTCCATGGGGCGTCACCCGTGGTCTTAGTGAAGAAGAAGGACGGAACCCTACGCTTCTGCGTCGATTATCGTCGCCTGAACAAAATCACGAAAGAAGGACGTGTATCCTCTCCCACGCATAGACGACGCCCTGGATCGACTCCACAACGCGATGTACTTTTCGTCGATGGACCTCAAGACCGGATATTGGCAAATCGAAGTCGACGAGAGAGACCGAGAGAAGACTGCCTTTATCACACCACACGGCCTCTTCGAATTCAAGGTCATGCCCTTCGGTCTTTGCTCGGCACCTGCGACGTTCCAACGTGTTATGGACACTGTACTCGCCGGCTTGAAGTGGCAGACCTGCCTTGTGTACTTGGACGACGTCGTTGTGTTTTCTTCGAACTTCGACGAACATCTCCGGCGCCTTGAAGCTGTACTTCAAGCAATCAAGGCCTCCGGACTCACCCTGAAGCCAGAAAAGTGCCGCTTCGCATACGAGGAACTTCTTTTCTTGGGTCACGTCATCAGCAAGTCCGGAGTTCGCCCCGACCCACGGAAAACAGCTGCCATCGCTGCCTTCCCGCCGCCCACCGACAAGAAGGCCGTACGCCGATTTCTCGGCTTGTGCGCCTATTATAGACGCTTCGTCAAGGAATTTTCACGCATCGCCGAGCCACTCACTCAGCTCACGAAAAACGACGTGGAATTCAAGTGGGAAACAGCGGCGCAAGTCGAAGCATTTCAAGAATTGAAACGACGCCTCCAGACGCCTCCAATACTTGCGCATTTCGACGAACACGCCGACACGGAAATCCACACCGAAGCAAGCAGCGTAGGACTCGGCGCCGTTCTTGTCCAGAGAAATTCCGGCGTGGAAAGGGTTATCAGTTATGCTAGCCGGTCGCTATCCAAGGCAGAAGCCAACTATTCCACAACAGAAAAGGAGTGCCTTGCCATCATCTGGGCAACGTCAAAGTTTCGCCCCTACCTCTACGGCAGGCCCTTCAAAGTTGTGAGCGACCACCACGCCTTGTGTTGGCTAGCTAACCTGAAGGACCCTTCAGGTCGTCTCGCCAGATGGAGTCTGAGACTTCAAGAATTCGACGTTACCGTCGTTTACAAGTCCGGACGAAAACACTCTGACGCCGACTGCTTGTCTCGCGCCCCCCGTCGACCCGCCGCCGCAAGATGACCAGGAGGATGACTTCTTCTTGGGAGCCATAAGTGCCGACGACTTCGCCGAACGACAGCGAGCCGACCCGGAACTCATCGGCCTTGTGGACTACCTCGAAGGCAAGACCGCCATTGTTCCAAAGGCATTCAAGCGAGGACTCGTGTCGTTTTTCTTGCGAAACGGCATTCTCCTAAAGAAGAATTTCTCGCCACTTCGAGCCAACTACCTTCTCGTAGTGCCCTCAGCCTTGCGACCAGAAGTCCTGCAGGCTCTACACGACGACCCGACGGCTGCACACCTCGGACTTTCCCGCACGCTCGCCAGAGTACAGGAAAAGTACTTCTGGCCGCGTCTTGCCGCCGACGTCGCCCGCTACGTAAGGACGTGCCTAGACTGTCAGCGACGGAAGACACCGCCCACAAGACCAGCAGGCTTCCTTCAGCCGATCGAGCCTCCTCGGCGACCGTTCCAGCAGATCGGGATGGACCTCCTGGGGCCGTTCCCAACGTCGACTTGCGGAAATAAATGGATCGTCGTAGCTACCGACTACCTCACCCGCTACGCCGAAACAAAGGCCCTGCCTAAAGGCAGTGCCGCCGAGGTAGCCATGTTCTTCGTTGAGAACATCGTCCTTCGACACGGCGCCCCAGAGGTTCTCATCACCGACAGAGGTACGGCGTTTACGGCTGACCTAACTCAGGCGATCTTGGGATACAGCCACACAAGCCACCGCCGCACCACCGCGTACCACCCACAGACCAACGGCCTCACCGAGCGTCTTAATAAGACCATTGCCGACATGCTGGCCATGTACGTCGATGTCGAACACAAGACGTGGGACGCCATCCTCCCGTACGTGACCTTCGCGTACAACACGGCCATACAAGAAACGACGCAGATGGCGCCATACAAGTTGGTATACGGACGGAGCCCTGCAACGACGCTCGACGCCATGTTGCCAAACGTCACCGACGAAGCAAGCATCGACGTCACCGCCTACCTACAGCGCGCCGAAGAAGCCCGACAACTAGCCCGCCTCCGCATCAAGAATCAACAGACGACCGATAGCCGCCGCTACAATCTTCGACGACGCTTCGTGGAATACCAGCCCGGCGATCGTGTTTGGGTGTGGACGCCGATACGCCGACGCGGACTAAGTGAAAAACTTCTGCGACGGTACTTCGGACCGTACAGGGTACTTAGACGTCTCGGCACACTCGACTACGAGGTTGTCCCCGACGGCATTACGAACTCTCAACGGCGCCGTGCGCGACCTGAAGTCGTCCATGTCGTGCGCCTCAAACCGTTTTACGTGCGTTAGTGAACCTGAGGACTCTCCTTTTTTCATTGGACTTTCTTGCTTGTGCTTATTGTTTATTGTGCTTTCTTGATTTATTTATTGTTGCATGCATTTTCCCCCCGTGTTCTGTTTTAAGCATCGGGACGATGCTTTTTCAGAGGGGGGGCATTGCCACGCGCGTTTCTTTCACTGTATTCGATTTCCGCCCACAAAGACTATCAGCAGTACTCGGCGCAGACCGCGCCTTATTGTTCCAGAAGCTTCTCGCTTGTAGTAGATAGTTCTGTTAAGATTGCACGCAAGACGCTAACACTCAAGATTATTCCAGAGCTTCCGCGACGACTAGTGATAAGGCTAGAATGTTCGACGCGTGCGTTATAAAAGCCGGCGCGTTCCAACGATGTACAGTTGTTGATCGACGGCCGACGCTCCGTTCGCCGCTATCTGTGCCAGTGTGCATAGCTGTAATCTGACTTTACGTTTCACGGCCACAAGTTCGGCCAAATAAACAGTTTCTTCTTTGACCCGCTCACTGTTGCCTTCGTCGACGTCACGACCACGTGACAATATATCCAGTGAATGAAACGGCCGCACGCGCATCATGAGTGTGGCATGTAAATCATGTCATAAACGGCATACATGTCATAATTGTTAATACCTGCTATTTATGTTCGTCATACACTCTTTACAAGCCTCAATATTTTTGGTATACCATAAACTAAGAAACGGCCGCGAGAGCGATAATAATGTGGCATGTAGATCATACCGTTCATGACATAAGTGTCATGAGTTTCATGTTATGACCTGTCATTTATATTCTTCATGCAGCCATGTCATGCCACAGCAACTTCGGAATTTCATACCTTCAAATCTGTATGCCATCTCGGACACTTTTCGTATGACATCACTCATCACATAGATAGCATATAAGTCATTGATTGTAATTAACCCGAACTCCTAATTAATGAGAACAATAAACAGTGCAAACCAATGATATGAAATTGTTATCTACCACCTTATCGTAACTGTTCACATTGAAACACTATATGTACTGTACTACATATGTGCTTCTACACTGAGAGCTTCCCCCATAAGTTTAAATTAAATGGTTAGATTAGTGATAAATATTTATTACGGTTATGAAATTCCTGATGCTTCATCCACATAATGTACGTCACATCTGCAGACTTTTGCTGAGTTTTTACCATGATCAACGCCCACTTTCTCATCGATTTACCGACAGGTGATTCTTTTGCCCCTGTAATGCTGCTTTCCTGCACTATCGATTTGGAAAAGCTCTTCAGGAAAAAAATCCACCCAGCGTAATCCCACGAAATTGCAAACACAAATACAGGTTGTCCTACCGTACATGCCACTTGAGTGCAATTAGCGAATACGTTATCGTTGCGCTACAATTAGCTTTTCAAAAATCACCCCATACATTTTCAATGGATGCACAAAAGTGTCTCGGGAAAAAAATCCAGCCGGCCGATTAAAACTAATCGCGTTGTACCACATAAGGAGGTTGTCAGCATTAAGTGCCTGAAGTGCAATTAGCGAAAAAATCAGGCATTGCTCAGTAATCATTTTTTGAAGAACGCTCCCCATAGAGTTACGCCCAGCGCTTCCCCTTGGGGTCGGCTTTGCCGCACTAGTCGATGTCCCAGATTGCTGGACATGAACATTACAGCAAAACCTATCAGATTTATTGACAAAGCTGTATAGTGACAGGGAGAATGCAGGGTATATGCTGTTGCTCTGTCCGCTAGTAAGCCAGGAAAACTGAAGCAGAATCGTCGCTTCTCGTACGTTAATATATTCGCCAATACCGAAAACGCGTCAATCTGGGTATAACCTGCAAGAGACGTAGATTCTATCCCAAAGGAGAATGATGCATGATCAGCTGTCAATGCTATGTGATACGATAAATATGCTCACCGATAACAGGAATCGTTGTTGGTTCTTGGCCGACGGGCGCAAAACTATTTTAGTGGTAGCTTGAACTTAGCCTTGTCTTTTTTTAAACAACCATCGTTCATGAAAAGAAATGGCTAACATATTGTATTTCCTAGAGTATTTCAACGATCACTTCTAATAACATATCGGATGTATCTTTTCCAAAATATTTACCATGGTTTGTTGAAGGCCGATACATATTGCCTTCATTGAAGCTTTTTTGTGCCACGAAGTTTCCACACCTAGCTCTACTGAGTTACAAGGAGACCAGCAGATCACGCAATAAACCTTACCGCAATATTAAATAATGTCGGGAGTAATTGAACTCGTATACAAGATTACCTGCTGCATATACCAGTACTGCTGAAGCATTAACATTATATTTTCTAGTGCGGTGAACATTGGAGAGAAGATTGTCAAAATGGATGCATTTGCTATCGACGCAATGGCTACGAGCCTTTCCTATGTATCGGTGATGAAGAAGCAGAATTCTACTATTATTCAAGATACCAGTGACATCTTATTACACGACGGCGTTTCCCCTTCGCTTAAGTGGAAAGATGGCTTGATAATAAACACCACTCATGTGACACCCAAGAAAGCGAATTTTGTGTCGTTTCTTAGCGAAAAACCTGGAAGATCCCACCCATAGTGGGAATTCATGTAATACGAAGCAGCCAGCAAGGAGCAAATCATGCTGTACATAACATGCATGTCATGATTAGAGGCCGGATTTTTTAGGCAATAAAAAATCGTGTTTTAGGCGCCAAAAATAGGCAGGAAAAAACACAGTTTTAGGCCCCCCAAAATCGTAAATATAGGCACAATAAATTTTTACAAAAACTCAAATTTTCGAATAAGGACGTGCGCGACCTGGTCTACGACAGGAAAGCAAACAAATGTTATATTTTATGATTGTACAAAGGCGTTAATGATTTAACATAGCCATGCAATGGTCCCTTTTCGGGAACGGTTTCGAGAACACGGTCTCTCCTTTTACTGTCCAGATTGGTAAGTTGTGTCCACCATCGAATAAACACGCTCCTGGGTCTGCTTCTTTTCAGCATGGCTGGGAAGGGCAGCACAGGATTCAATAGCCAGACCGCTAAAAGGCCAGAAGGGTCTGTTAGCCTTGTATTCGCCGGGTCTAATAGCGCAGAGTCAATTTCTCCTCTTTGTGTGAACACCATAGAGGGCCCCTTACCAGGTTTGAGCGTTTCGAGCTAGAAGTGTAATGCATGCATTGCGCTAACGATCACGTCTGCCAAGATTTGCAACGCTACGTTCCCCGGAAGGAGGTGAAATGTCAGACTGAATGCCTCGTGCCCTTTATCTCACGGGCGCGCGCACCAATGTAGGGGAGGTGAAGTTCAACAAGGAACAGTCCTGTGTATGTCACAGTAGTACATGAAACTGCGAGAATTATCCGAGGCTACACGTGTATTTTGTGCAACTGTTGCTTGAATAGAAGAATGAAAGTTAATAGAAATATGAAAACATACAAACGGAATGTATGCGCACTTTTCGTTAGTTTTTTCTTCGAATCGAGAGCGATGCGTGACTTAGCTGCCTATATTTCTTTTGTGTTCGTGTTCTCGCCGTTCCCGCGTCGTGCCGGCGCCAGCCCTGACAACGCTTAGCATGTTTTTGGTGCATCGTTCCTAACAGCAGTTCCAGCTGTGCGACGCCCTGTATCGTGGTAAGGATACAGGATCCATGCCAGCCTCTCCAAACGCATAGATGGATCCATCCCACAGAAACAGGCAGTACACTATAGAGCGAACGCCGAAACGATACAACACCGCTTGCGCGCACGACCTGGCTTGGGCATGTCATGTGCACATAGTGTAATCTTGCGTGCGCATGGCATGTTGATGCGTCAACGTCGTGTGATCTTCCGGCTCCGAGTTTCTCTGATACCGAAGAGGGCAGGGAAGGAATTTGGCTTGCGATTGGCGAAGGTTTCAAGCTCATCTACCGGCATCATGGTTTCGCGGCTCGTAATGAACCAATTAAAAAGTTCTTGTCGTACAAAGCTCTTCATTGGGCACGCGAACATTTCCAGTATCTGACTAAAATTTCTAATGTGATCTGGTGAAGCGCCCTTTAAGAGTAAATTACAAACGAAACAAAAGCCATATGCACATCTGATTTTTTGACTTTCTATTTTCCCCTGACGGCACTCCATGGTTTCGCATTCGCTCTCCATATTCCTGCTGCTGCGCGCAGGCCCCTCCTGTTTTCGCCCCCCCCCCCCCCCCCCCCACGCCCAAGTCTTCAAGGAGGTGCTTCAATTCCATTGGAACACTGGACTGGAAAACCGGCGGTAAAAGCCGCCCGCCACGTCCTCGGCCATAGACGCCACTCTCCTCTTCTTCCCCTCTCCTCTTCCCGCCTGGGACGTGCTCCCATTTAGGGTTGCAGAAATAGCGTCCTTTCTTCTCCCCGGTTCCAACCGCTCGCGCCATGTCAGTGCGGTGGGGTAAGGTGGCCGGCGCGTCCCATTTCACTTATACTAACGGTTGTTTCCAGGATGTTTGTTGAACTAGGGAACTATAGGTTGTTGCACCCTATAAAGTTGCGAAACGTCAATTTGGCCCGGTAACATGAATTACGGTCTCAAACTGTGCTCGAAAGAAAAATTTGAGGCTAAATAGCGTTCATATGGGCACCAATTTTGAAAATAGGCATTTATGGGCACTTATAGACATTTAGGCACAAACCCCAAAAATAGGCATTTATAGGCACTATAAAAACACTATAAAAGCCCTCCTTTACCCCTAATTCATGCTCATATATCAAAGTGGCGCGATAGGAACACAAGGAAAAAAATAGGCATTTGCCTATAATCCGGTCTCTAGTCATGATTTCCATGTTAGAACCTGTCATTTATGTTCGTCATACAGTCACGTCACGCAATACCAATTTTGGTGTATATCAAGCTAGCGAAACGGCCGCGAGCCCACCATGACCATGACATGTAAATCACGTTGTACATGACATGGATTTCATGATTTTCATTTTATGATTTGTCATTTATGTCTACCATACAGGCGCGTCACGCAATACCAAATTTATTGTGTAGCAAGCAAGCGAACTGGCCGCGAGCATGCCATTAGCGTGGCATGCAATTCATGCTGCCCATGACATGTGATGATTTCCATATTACCAGTTATCATTTATGTTAGTCATACAGTCAGGTCACGCAACACCAAATTTGGTATATATCAAGGCGGAATCACGGGCTGCAGTCGTTCACAGCTGGGCATCACTGCACGTGATGGGGCTTGCATTCCTGCAACATGTGCACGCAAACAAGACACACAAAAAACTCTTCTTTTTTTTCATGGCAAAGTAGCCACATGCATTATGTTTAATCCTATACATTGGGCTTGTGTTCTTGCAGGTATTTTGATTGTATTCTGTCAAAAGCTTCATCATGTTTGTTCATTGAGAGCATGTTAATTGTACCAGGCAGTTATGCAAAAGGCGTGCTCTGCTCCTGCAGCGAGAAACAAAAGGACTCGTTTGTTGAGACCATAGAATCTCTCGAAACAGCCTGCGTTATTTTACAGCACTGAATGAAACCTTGAAGGTCATTCCGGAGTGTTGTTTTCGGCACTGTATTCAAAATGTGAGCCTGTCAAAACATTTCACATAACGTGATGAATAAACAGGTCTCGCAGGTGATGTATGAAAGCTATATTTATGCAGTATCCACTCATACATTCAAGAGCACAAGCTTGCTCCAGTTGGTGATTATGTAAACATTTATAGCGCACTAAACGAAAGAGTACCGAAAGGGGCGGCGCAGACAGAGTGCCGTGTCCGTGTTGTCCATTTCAGTCCTGGCTCCTCCTGAGTGTTGCAAAAGTTGACATGCAAGAGCAATGCGTGACAGTATTTCAGAATGTGCTGCGAGGCAATCCACTTTCTTCTGTACTAATTTTTCGAAATGCTTTGTGGAATTCGCCTTGTTTCTTCGCAGTTCCTGAGCAAACATGTTATGGTTCGTCCTTGCAATAATAAAAATCCGTCAAGTTGTCTCATTATTTACATTGTCTCAACATTCACAGCTGCCAACAACCACAAAGAATGCCTTTAATATTGTGCCAGCCAGATTTGAAGCAAGGATATCTAGAAAAAACATGGCTGATCCCTCTGTCATAGGAAAAAGTAAAACACGAAAGTGAAACGTGTCTTCAGGGAGGTCGTTGAGCGTTTATCGTGCATTGTTTCGCCACAAGGGCAAAGGAATGAATACTATAGGCAACATATTGTAATGTCACACGAAGAACGGCAAGCAGCTCGAAACTTGCAGCTCACTCCTCAAGCAGAAAGGTCGCACAAAAAGAATATACACAGGACGAGCGCGAACTAACAACTGTCACAGCTCGACAATTAAAGCATGCTGCTCAAACAATGAAGGGCGCACGAAACGAGCACACAAGTATTCACAGGACGAGCGCGAACTGGCAATAATATCTGGGGTTTTACGTCCCAAATCCACGATATGATTATCAGAGACGCCTTATAGTGGAAGGCTCCAGTATTTCGATGACCTGTGGTTATTTAACCTGCACTTAAACCTAAGAAAACGGCCGAGCGCGAACTAACAACAGCCATGGTCTGGGACAGCGGGCTTCTTTCGCAAACGCGGCCGCTGCAGCGAGCGAAGTGACCTTCGTGCTCTCTGGAACTTCAACGCCAGGACAAGACGTACGTACGTACCGCCGGGATCACGAGATAAGCGCGCGCGCAACGCAACGTGCAGACCTACGACGTTGATGCACACGTTCAGAGAGCAGACGGAAGCGCCGAAAAAAATAGAACATGGCTGCACTCATCCAGGCTGCTGCTCTTCGCCTCGAGTTTATCACGTCGTCGTCATGCGCTCTGTGGCCCGTAAGTTCCAAACAAACGCTTGCGTTTGCTTTAGATTTATGTCTTGGAGCTTCGGCAGCAACGTATTCATGACTACATTACGCTATTTCCATGAACTGCTATCAAATTCTCGGCGCGTTAGGCTTACCAGGCATGGTTAAAACAATAGCTTATCTCGCCAATAACGACAGAGCGTACCTGATGCTTCATCCTGATCGTGAGATGGCGCAAAGCGACAGCTCACGATCAGAATCGCCATTCATTTGTTGCTGTGAGCGCTTTGGGCGAGCGTCAAGGGCAAGATCGCATCGAAGCGGGGGGTGGCGTCTGCATGGGCGCTGCCATGTTGATTTTTAAACACAGTTATACCGACGGTTACTGATACAACAGTTAAAGAAATACGACGTAAATGCGATGAAAAATAAACAAATTACTTTTTGATGGGCAAAAGCAGATGCTAAGGGCAAATATCTGAACCTTGCCAATTACATAAGGCAATTATATCTGGATCTATATTTTCCTGCGCAAGCGTGTGGCTTGTTTACACCCCGTAGCTTTGGCAGTGCTGAACGGTAGGGGTGAAACAGTGTATAGGCTCCCCGGCGGCATACTCTCGCACCCAGGCGCCACGTTGTTCGGAACTGCCAAGACTGCGCCAGTTACCCTTAATGACCAGCGGTTATCCTCCTGGCGTGCTACGTGCCCGGTCCATGTCCATTTCTTCTCCTTGATTTCAACTATGATATCCTTAAACCCCGTTTGTTCCCTGACCCACTCTGCTCTCTTCCTGTCTCTTAAGGTTACACCTATCATTTTACTTTCCATCGCTCGCTGCGTCGTCCTCAATTTCAGTTGAACCCTCTTTGTAAGTCTCCAGGTTTCTGCTCCGTAGGTAAGTACCGGTAAGATGCAGCTGTTATATACCTTCCTCTTGAGGGATGGTGGTAGACTATCATTCATAATTTCAGAATGCTTGCCGAATGTGCTCCATCCCTATCCTTATTCTTCTAGTTATTTCACTCTCATGGTTCGGCTCCGCGGTTACTATACCTGTCCTAAGTAGACGTACTCCTTTACAACTTCCAGTGTCTCGCCACCTATCGCAAAGCGCTGTTCTCTGCCGAGACTGTTCCACATTACTTTAATTTGCAGGCCTAACGTTTTCATTTCTTTCCTTTTTTGGGCACTCTGGAAAGGCCAGTGGAAGTATTTGGGCAGTGGCGTACCAACTCTTTCGTCAGTGGGGGGGGGCCAAGCCTTCCTCACTCCCGTTGGCTATATATATATATATATATATATATCTATATATATATATATACAATCGATAGAGAGAGAGACGACAGAACCTCATTTGTATTCGATTTGATGGGATCTTTCGTAAACAGAGAAGGGATATAGTTAGCAGCGTTTAATAACATTAAACAAAAAGAACAGTCAGTTTTACGAAGCATATACTGGGACAACCATGGATACATATGTTATGCATGAAATAGTATTGAAAGCAACACTTTTTATACATTACCCACACAAGTTTACGCATGAATACAATATGTCGATGGCGGCGTCCCCAGTAGTATAGATTAATTTCATTCAATGAAATTTCGTTATCGTCTAGGAGCTGCTAACAAATGTTCTGGTTTTTTAAATGTAGGTAGCAGTGACTGCACTTTCTCTTTTCCGTAATTAGTACTACACTTTCTCGCACATATTCAAGTTTCCGTATCTTATATTTTGTGTTGTTTGCTCCTAGTAATAATGTTTCTAGCGCATTGTTAGTATTATTATTATTAGATTACAATTATTTTTAACTTCTCAACCACAAGTTGTTTTTAAGTAAGCATTTGTAGTAGCAGGGGCGTAGTACGTTTTTTCTCCTCATCGTAGTTGCATTTGCAACATTGCACGCCTCTGCAAACGATGTAGGAAGAAATTTTCTTTGAAAAAAATGTGAGTAATTATAACGTTAAACTACCCTGCATTGTTTCCATGCGCCTTAGTCGTTAGCTGTTTATTATTGGTCGAAATTTTCCCGGTCATGTACACAGCACCTGCTCGTTACGCGATGCATCAAATGACCCCGATATGATCCATCGCGGAATGACCGCTCATGCAAGACTACATAAAAAATAAGAGAATACACTATTTTCAATGCGACACGTTTTAAATGCGAAGCATTTCTTAGCAAACTTCGGCGACTTTGAGCGTATCTATCTATCTATCTATCTATCTATCTATCTATCTATCTATCTATCTATCTATCTATCTATCTATCTATCTAGCCGCCTACGACTTTGTGCTCTCCTGGCCGTATCGTTAATGGGATTTATATCAAATTTGGTATGTCATAACATGACTGTATGACGAACATAAATTGCTGGTCATATCATGAAAATCATGAATAACTTGTCCCGAAAAGTATGATTGACATGCCACGCACATGGCGCGCTCGCGGCCGTTTCGTTAGCTTGACATACACCAAATTTGGGATTAGTGACATGACTGTATGACGAACATAAATGACAAGTGGTAATATGAAAGTCATGACTTCATGAGCGACATGACTTGCATTCCACGCTCATAGCGCGCTCGCGGCCGTTTCGGTAGCTTGATATACACCAAATTTGGTACTGAGTGACATGACTGTATGACAAACATAAATGACAAGTGGTATATGGAAATCATGACTTGTCATGTGCGACATGACTTGCATGCCACGCTCATGGCGTGCTCGCGGCCGTTTCGTTAGCTTGATATACACCAAATTTGGTATTGAGTGGCATGACCGTATGACGAACACAAATGACAAGTGGTAATATGGAAATCATGACATGTCATGAGCAGTGATGTTCCGTCCTGGACAGAATTCCCCTTTCTGAGGCCCGAAAATTCCCTATTTCCGGCATTTTTCCCCGCATGCATCGCCAAAAATCCCCGCATATTTCCCTGCACAAAAAAGTTTATATATATATATATATATATATATATATATATATATATATATATATATATATATATATATATATATATATATATATATATATATATATATATAGTTTTTGACGTGTTTCAGGCTCTTCCCATCGCTTTCTCTTCTTTCCTGCCCAACTCAAAGCATCGCCTTTGAGATCGGCTTTTAATACTACGAAGGAGCTACCTTGGAGCTCGCTTTAAGCGGTATGCGATGCGGAAGGAATGCTGTACATGCTCATGCACACGGCCACTGCATAAGAAGAAAAGTTTATTATTGTTGTTTGTTTGTTTTTGTTGTTGTTACTGAGTCACCTGGCGTACAGTAATGTGCCTAGCAGATGCTCTGTATCTATATGCACCACATTTTGTACAAAAAGCACGTCAACTTTTCAATAATGGTGACTAAATATTGTGAAATAAAACAACCTTTTGTGGCGGTATTTAACATTTTATTGACTTGATTAGGAACGGTTCTGCAAACTACCGTAAAGAAAAAAATAAATAAATGTGAAGTGACTAGAATATATATTGACTGGGAAACCTCTCAATTGACCGCAGAACTTTTGTGTGCCTCGAAATGAAAAAAAAAGCAGGGTATTTAAAATATATAAAGCTAGGATCACAGCACAATGACTAGAACATGTCAGCCCTCTTGGGATCCGATGGTCCGGCGCCGGGCAGCTGAATATAACTTTCACCGGGCAGCTGAATCACTGGCCACACAAACCAGCAGTCAGTCAAATCAATGTCATCAATTTTTCTGCGTTGATTTATTCCAAGAAAGACTATGGTCTTTAAAAAACGAACCTTAGAGGCTGTGGTTTGGCGCACTACATGCGCCAGAAACGATTGCGACATGCGAAAGCCTCATCATGTCCACAGTCTTTTGATCGTTATAAAAAAAATTTTGCCGCCCCCTCAAAATTCCCTGCAATATCGCGAAGATTCCCTTTTTCCCTTTCGTCCAAAATCACTGTCGAAAATTCCATGAAAAAGGGAAAATTCCCTGCACGGAACATCACTGGTCATGAGCGACATGACTTGCATTCCACGCTCATGGCGCAATCGCGGCAGTTTCGTTAGCTTGATATACTCCAAATTTGGTATTGAGTAACATGACTCTATGAGGAACATAAATGACAAGTCGTAATATAGAAATCATGGCTTTTCATGTGCGACATGACTTGCATTCCAAGCTCATGGCACGCTCGCGGCCGTTTCGTTAGCTTGATATACACCAAATTTGGTATTGAGTGACATGGCTGTATGACGAACATAAATGACAAGTGGTAATATGGAAATCATGACTTGTCATGTGCGACATGACTTGCATGCCACGCTCATGGCACGCTCGCGGCCGTTTTGTTAGCTTGAGATACACCAATTTTGGTATTGATTGACATTACGGTATGACGAACATAAATGACAAGTGGTGATATGGAAATCATGACATGTCATGAGCGACATGACTTGCATTCCGCGCTCATGGCGTGCTCGCGGCCGTTTCGTTTGCTTGATATACACCTAAATTGGTATTGAGTGGACATGACTGTATAACGAACATAAGTGGCAGGTGGTAACATGAAAATCTTGACATGCATGTCATCTACAATGCCATTTACATGCCACGCTCATGGTGCGCTTGCGTCCAGTTCGCTAGCTTGACATACACCAAAATTGGTTTATCGCAACGTGAATGTATGACGAACACAAATGACAGGTCGTAAGATGAAAAACACGACATGCAAATTATGTAAAGCATGATTTGATCCTTCTTGGCTGCTTCGCATTACATCGATTCCCACAGTGCGTGGGATCTGCCGGCTTTTTAACCATCGGTTCTTCGCCACTTGTAAAGAGATTTCGGTGTGTAATAAATAGAGACCGGATTATAGGCAAATGGCTATTTTTCTCCTTCCGTTCCTATCGTGCCACATTGATATATGAGCACGAATTAGAGGTTAAGAAGGGCTTTTATAGTGTTTTCATAGTGCCTATAAATGCCTATTTTCGGCGTTCGTGCTTAAATGCCGATATGTGCCTATAAATGCCTATTTTCCAAATCGGTGCCTATATGAACACTATTTAACCTCAAATTTCACTTTCGAGTGCAGTTTGAGACCGTTATTCATGTTCCCGGGCAACATCGACCTTTAAGAACACCATGGGGTTCAAACTAGCCCTCTAGTTCAATCAACTTCTGGAAAACAACTGCTAGCAGCCGTAAAATGGGACGCGCCGGCAATCTTACGAGAACGCGCTGACTGTCGCGAGCGGCTGGAAGAGGGGGTTGAGGAGAGGAAAAGACGCTACTTCTGCAACCCTAAATGGGAGCACGTCTGAGCGCCTGCTATGGAATGGGGAGAGGGAAATAAAGATGGGAAGAGGAGAGTGGCGTCCATGACCGAAGACGCGGCGGGTGGCTTCTACAGCCGTTTGTCCATGCCAGTGTCCTCATGGAAGTGAACCACCTTGAAGACATGGGTGTGGCAGTGGGCAGGAATAAAGAGTTCCGTCTGTACAGCCGCGGGAAGGTGGCGAACGAATGCGAAACCGTTAAGTGCCGTCAGGGGAAAGGAGAGTGTAAATCAAAAGTAAGAAAAATGTGATGGGCACGCGGCTCTGGTTTTCCTTGTAATTGACTTCTTAAATGACCCTTCACCAAATCACGTGATAAATTGTAGTTAGACACTTGAAGTTGTTGCGTGCCCAATGAAGAGCGTTGGATCACAATAATCTTTGAAGTTGGTTCATTACGAACCGCGAAACCATGATGCTAGGAGGCGTCATGCACACGCAAGGTCACGTGCGCATGCCGTGTATGAGCCAGGTGTTGCACGGCACGCAAGCGGTGTTGTGTCATTTCGGCGTTCTCTGTAGTCTACTGCCTGTTTCTGTGGGGTGGATCCCCTCAGTACGCGCACGTTTGGAGAGGCTGTCCCACCGATCATGTATCCTTACCGCGATACACCGCGTCGCACAGCTGGAACTGCTGTTAGGGATGGTGCACTAAAAATGCGCCAAGCGTTGTCAGGGGCTGGCGCCGGCACGGCGAAAACACGAACGCATACGAAATGGAGGCAGATTAGTCTCACATCTCACTGCGATTCGAAGTAAAAAAAAAAATAAAAACGCACACACATCCCGCTTGTGTGTTATTATTTCTATCAACTTTCATTCATCTATTCAACCAACAGATTACACAAATTACACATGTCGCCTCGAATAATTCTCGCTGTACCACGCGCTACTGCGAGAGATGTCAGAGTACCAATGTCTACGTAGAGGAGCGACGTCAGAACTCAGATAACTACGCAGGACCATTCCTTGTTGTACGTCAACCTCTCCATCTTGGGTCGCGCGCCTGCAAAAAAGGGAGAGCGGCATACATTTTGAAATGTGACATCTTTCCGCGGCGCGCAGCGTTGCAAATCTTGGCAGACGTGATCGAGAGCGCCCAGTCCATGCAAAACACTGGTCAGTTCGAAATGCTCAGACGTGGTGCGAGGGCCTTTAAAGGTGTTCACCGGCGGAGTAGCAACTGACCCTACGCGATTAGACCCGGACAATACGAGGCATCCCTCTGTTCTGGTCTTTTAACAGTCCAACTATCTGCTTCTGTGCATGCCGAAACTAGAGGTCCAGGAGTGTGTTGATTCCACGGTGGACACTTGACTCACAATGACACAAAATAAAAGGAGCGACTGTGTTCTAGGAACCGTGCGGCACAAAGGACAATTACATGGCTATGTTCAAGGTTGGCGTCTTTGTGCCATCATAAAGAGTAACGTATCTTTCTTTCCTGTCGGAAATACAGGTCGGGTACGTCTTTGTTTGAAATATTTTGAATTTATGTAAAAATTTATCGTGCCTATATTTACTATTTTGGAAGCCTAAAACAGTGTTTTGCCTGCCTATTTTTGGCGCCTAAAACGCGCTTTTTTAGTGCCTAAAAATCCGGCCTCTAGTAATAAAATTGCGTTTTCGATACGCGACGTCACAAATGTGTTAAACCTGGAGGTGCTGAAATGACGTGTGCACACTAAACAGCGCACTACTATGCTGAACAATACCTAACACTTGGCGTAGCCGAGGGCAATGTCTCATTCTGAATGCAGTTCAAGAAGGCTACCCGCCGATCAGATTGGCAATGGAACTTATAGCAGCTCAGCTGGCGACACGGATTCATATGAGTATAATAAATATTTTCAGTTGTAGTATAACGATGCTGAGCTATTTGAGCGCGTATTCAACTCTGTGAACTAATCCTTGCAGAGAGAGAGGGGGGAGGAAGAGAAATAAACAGAGCTGTGCGTGTGTACTTCTTTGCCGCCTGATTTTTATTTTGCCCTGTACAAGTCAATTCGAGATGACACAAGAACAACTAGCCCGGCTGTCAATTCAGTCTTCGTAGTCCAGAAAACCGTGGACCTTGACTATTTCCCTGGTCCGGTAGATCGAGTTGCGGAAGAAGCATGAAAGTAGGGCTTCCCAATGTACTCAAGATCCACTGCCTTATTCCTCGCCTCGTTCCAAGCCGGCGCTATCACTGCATATGATATGCATTTGCGAACAAGTTAACCGTAACTAAAGCTGAAACATTCTTCTCAGCTTCCCCAATGCGGCCCAAATAAAACAATCAACACTTCCGCACACTCATTGGTTGATAGAAAATTAGATACAGAGCAACGGTAATGCGATTCCTTTCCGATCAAAGAAAATTAATTGCCTGAAATAAGAAGAGCGTTTCGCCAGTCCTTAAAACGTTTACTGGTCCCTGCCCGTAATTTTGTCGACGATTATGTAAATTTCAGGCCAGGCAGAGTAGAATAAATTCAAGACAGAATGC
>JALIZH010022090.1:0-45608 GCA_030522465.1 Rhipicephalus appendiculatus | reverse complement strand
CTTTTCCGCTTCTGAGGTAAGCTACAAATAATTTCATAGCCAAGTGGAAAAGTTAGTACCCAAAAACGAAATAGCAGCAAAAGCTGCAGAGTTCAAATCGCACGAAAATCAAAAACATTTATTGAGCACGCAAAATTCGCAATAAAATATGGAAAAGCTCCCGAGATATAAAGCTGACATTAAGATGACCCGTTTACTCTAGCATACCTCCTTAAATGTACTGTAAAAGCTCACTCTCAAAGCAATGAACTCTAAAATGCGTAATCTGCACGCAAACCCGCAAATGAAAAGAATGTGCAGGCTTTTCCTTTTTCCTCTCATTGCTAATGGATGCCTATTATTTAAGTATACTATTAGGTGTGCTCATTAACTCGAAGTGACATTCGAGGGTTCCTTCACAAGATGCAAGATTACTACAGTTTTCGGGAAAGTCGCTTGTTTTGTCTATTATAAATGTCACTGACATCGTTATTAGCTCATGGGGCAGTGTCGTAAACGAGCAGTTACGAAAACATAACATCCTTTTGCAGGCAGAGTCCACCAGGGTGGACAACCTCAACATGAATATAGAGGTCACGTACCCGCGCACGGCTCGGACCTACTGCTCAAGGAACGACATCAATCCTGTGGCCGCCACAGAGCGGATTCTAGGCGCGCTCGACACGGATAGCGGTAAGATATTTGCACGAATGTTATAAAATAAAACGCATCTTGCTACAATTGCAGCAAAAAGCGGTTTCTCCGCAAGAGCGAAATCATAATAGCGATAGCGACAAAGTGAAATGTTTTATGAAGTAAGACGTAAATCAGCAAAACTCTGGTGTATAGAAACGCAGTTGTTGGATCGAACAAAATGACCTTCCTAATGTGGACTGGAATGAGCATTTTGTAATTAGAACGCAACACGTACAAATGCATAGCCTACGTGATGATACCTGTAAATGCACGGCAGGCGTGACCACGGGCGACGATGCCACGCCGCTCAACGTACGCGTTTCCTGCCGAAGTTACTTAAACACTCCCGTCGCCCCCCCCCCCCTACATGGGGCTTTGGTACGACCAAAGATGGCTGGGGCCGTTCTCCTTCGCTTGAGCCACGAACGTGATCTGCCCTCGCTCATCAAACACACGCCGCACGGGGCAATGTTATCAATTTGGACTTTATACGGGACCTCAGAGTGACAGCGAAAATGAGCCTAAAACGTCCGTATTGTCACGTGGTTGTGACGTCGACGAAGGCAGCAGGCGACGTGTCCAAAATGAAACTGTTTATTAGGCCGAACTTGTGGCCGGTAAACAGAAAGTAGGATTACAGTAATACACGCTGGCACTGATAGCGGCGAACAGAGCGTCGGCCGGCGATCAACTGAACATCGTTGGAGCGCGCCGGCTTTTATGCATCACGCGTCGAACATTCTAGCCTTATCACTGGTCATCGCGCAAGCTCTGGAATAATCTCGAGTGGTCGCGTCTTGCGCGCAATCTTAACAAAACGATCTACAATAATCGCGAAGGTTCTAGAAGAATAAGGCGCGGTTTGAGCTGAGCTTAGCTGACGTTCTTTGTGGGCGAAAACCGAATACAACAAAAGTGAAAATAAGAATAGCGCGTGGCAATGCCCCCCTCTGAAAAGGCATCGTCCCGATGCTTAAAACAGAACACGGGGGAAAATACATGCAACAATAAATCACAACAATAAAGAAAGAAAGTACAATAATTAAGCACTAAGTGCAGTCCTCTGGTTTGCTAACGCGCGTAATACGGCTTGAGGCGCACGACATGGACGACTTCAGGTCGCGCACGGCGCCGTTGAGAGTTCGTTATGCCGTCCGGGACGACCTCGTAGTCCAGAGCACCGAGACGTCGAAGCACCTTGTACGGCCCGAAGTATCGCCGAAGGAGTTTTTCACTAAGTCCACGTCGGCGTAATCGGTGTCCACACCCAAACGCGGTCGCCGGCCTGGTATTCCACGAAGCGTCGTCGAAGATTGTAACGGCGGCTGTCGGTCGTCTGCTGATTCTTGATCCGCAGGCGGGCGAGCTGTCGTGCTTCTTCGGCGCGCTGTAGGTAGGCGGTCACGTCGATGTTTTCCTCATCGGTGACGTTCGGTAACATGGCGTCGAGCGTCGTTGCCGGGCTCCGTCCGTAGACCAACTTGTATGGCGTCATCTGCGTCGTTTCTTGCACCGCCGTGTTGTATGCGAAGGTCACGTACGGAAAGATGGCGTCCCACGTCTTGTGTTCGACGTCGACGTACATGGCCAGCATGTCGGCGATGTTCTTATTTAGACGCTCGGTCAGGCCGTTGGTGTGTGGGTGGTTGGCGGTGGTCCGGCGGTGACTTGTTTGGCTGTACCTTAGGGACCTCTGGGGCGCCATGACGCAGTACGATGTTCTCGACGAAGAACTTTGCTACCTCGGCGGCACTGCCCTTGGGCAGGGCCCTTGTCTCGGCGTAGCGGGTGAGGTAGTCAGTAGCTACGACGATCCACTTGTTTCCGGAATTCGACGTCGGGAACGGCCCCAGTAAGCCCATGCCGATTTGCTGGAACGGCCGGCGAGGTGGCTCGATGGGTTGCAGAAGTCCGGCTGGCCTAGTCGGTGGTGTCTTCCGTCGCTGACAATCTCGGCAAGTCCTTACGTAGTGGGTGACGTCGGCAGTGAGGCGAGGCCAGTAGTACTTTTCTTGTATCCTTGCCAGCGTACGGGAAAATCCAAGGTGTCCAGCCGTCGGGTCGTCATGCAAAGCATGCAGAACTTCTGGTCGTAATGCCGAAGGTAGTACGAGGAGGGAGTCGGCCCGAAGTGGCGAGAAGTTTTTCTTTAGGAGAACGCCGTTGCGCATGAAAAACACTCCAGTCCTCGTCTGAATACCTTTGGAGCCACGGTGGCTTTGCCCTCGAGGTATTCCATAAGGCCCTTGAGTTCGGGATCGGCGCGCTGTCGCTCGGCGAAGTCGTCGGCACTTATGGTTCCCAGGAAGCCGTCATCATTCTGGTCGTCCAGCGGCGGTGGGTCGACGGGGGCACGAGACAGGCAGTCGGCGTCAGAGTGTTTTCTTCCGGACTTGTAAACGACGGTAATGTCGAATTCTTGAAGTCTCAGGCTCCACCGTGCGAGGCGACCAGAAGGGTCCTTCAAGCTAGCTAGCCAACACAAGGCGTGGTGGTCGCTCACAACTTTGAAGGGCCTGCCGTAAAGGTAGGGGCGAAACTTTGATGTAGCCCAGATGATGGCAAGGCATTCCTTTTCTGTTGTGGAGTAGTTGGCCTCTGCCTTTGATAGCGACCGGCTAGCATAACTGATAACCCTTTCCAGTCCGTCCGTCCTCTGCACAAGGACGGCGCCGAGTCCTACGCTGCTCGCGTCGGTGTGCACTTCTGTTTCGGCGTGTTCGTCGAAATGCGCAAGTAACGGAGGCGTTTGCAGGCGTCGTTTTAGTTCTTGAAATGCTTCCTCCTGCGGCGTTTCCCACTTGAACTCGACGTCGGTCCTTGTGAGGTTAGTGAGAGGCTCGGCGATGCGGGCGAAGTTTTTAACGAACCGCCTGTAATAGGCACACAAGCCGAGAAATCGACGCACTGCCTTCTCGTCGGTGGGTGGCGGGAAAGCAGTGATGGCGGTTGTCTTTTGCGGGTCGGGGCGTACTCCGGATTTGCTTATCACGTGGCCCAAGAACAAAAGTTCTTCGTACGCGAAGCGGCACTTCTCTGGCTTGAGAGTGAGTTCGGACGTCTTGATTGCCTGAAGTACAGCTTCAAGGCGCCGCAGGTGTTCATCGAAGTTCGAGGAAAACACAACGACGTCGTCCAAGTACACAAGGCAAGTCTGCCTCTTCAAGCCAGCCAGTACGGTATCCATAACGCGTTGGAAGGTCGCGGGGGCCGAGCAAAGACCAAAAGGCATTACCTTAAACTCGAACAGGCCGTCTGGTGTTATAAAGACAGTCTTTTCTCGGTCTCTCTCGTCGACTTCGATTTGCCAGTAGCCCGTCTTCAGGTCCATCGACGAAAAGTATTTCGCGTTGTGGAGTCGATCCAGGGCGTCGTCTATACGTGGGAGGGGATACACGTCCTTCTTCGTGATCTTGTTCAGGCGACGATAGTCGACGCAGAAACGTAGCGTCCCGTCCTTCTTCTTCACCAACACCACGGGAGACGCCCAGGGACTCTTGGACGGCTGGATTATGTCGTCGCGTAGCATTTCGTCGACTTGCTTCTTTACGGCTTCGCGTTCTCGCGTCGAAATTCGATACGGGCTCTGACGGACTGGTCGGGCACTTTCTTCAGTTATGATACGATGTTTGGCGACTGGGGTCTGTCGAATCCTTGACGACGATGAGAAGCAGTCCTTAAATTGCAGAAGCAGATTTTTGAGCTTGTCTTGCTTCTGCTTCGGGAGGCTGGGGTTGACGTCGAAATCTGTTTCGGGACCTCGATTCGTCGAAGAATGTTCGGCAGTATCGGAGAGGGCGAAAGCATTGCTGGTGTCCACGAATTTCTCGATGTAGGCGACCGTCGTACCAATGTTGAGGTGCCTATATTCGTGGCTGAAGTTTGTCAGTAGTACCTTTGCTTTGCCGTCGCGCAACTCGGCGATGCCTCTTGCGACGCAAATCTGACGGTTCACAAGCAGGTGCTGATCGCCCTCCGACGACGCCTTCAAGGTTAGCGGGTATTTCGGTGCCGACAGAAATGACGACGCTAGAAAGAGGCGGAACGGTGACCTGCTCTTCTATTACATTCAAGGCATGATTCTCCGGCGACGTGTGGGGCGGCAACGCTTTTTCTGAAGTCAGTGTTATCGACTCAGACCTCAGGTCGATGACGGCGCCGTGTTGACTTAGGGAAGTCCATCCCCAGTATCACATCCCTGGAGCAGTGCTGCAGAATTAGAAAGCTCGCAGGATAGGTTCCGGTTACTGACGGTGACTCTTGCCGTGCAGACTCCAATCGGCGTTATCAGGTGGCCTCCAGCTGTCCGGATTTCGGGTCCACTCCAAGGGGTCTTTACTTTCTTCAGCTTGGCGGCGAATGGCCCACTGACGACGGAATAGTCGGCCCCAGTGTCGACGAGAGCGGTCACGCCGTGGCCGTCGATAAGAACGTCGAGGTCGCTAGTTCGTCGTCTCGCGTTGCGGTTAGGTCGCGGCGTCGGGTCGCGGCTGCGTCGGTTTGTTCCGCCGGTTCCACGTTGCGTAGTGATGTCTTCTTCGGGCTGCGAAGTTTCCACGCCAGGGCCTCGTTTGTCTTGCGACGGGTTCTTTAGATTTCGTTGCGGCATCGTCGTCGGCGGCGGCGGAGGATCTTCGGTAGTTCGTCGTACAGCAACCGCACCTCCATCGGTTGCTGCCCTCAGTTTTCCGAGTAAGGGCTAGGAGATCGGCCCCGGTTTGGGCCAGCGTACTGCCGGCGGTGCGGTGACATGTAGCGGCCAGGCGACGGCGAGCGGGATGGTCGTCGGGGTGTCCACTGAGCTCCTGCGAGGTAGTCGGCGATGTCGCGTGGCCTTTCACCCCGCTGTGGACGCGGCGCGTCGATGGCGAAACCACGCAGTTCCATCTGGCGGTACTGGCAGCGGCGGTAGGTGTGGCCAGCTTCTCCGCAGTGATAGCAAAGTGGGCGGTGGTCAGGGGCGCGCCAAACGTCGGTCTTTCTCGGAGCGTTGCGCTGGCCGACGGGTAGATGGTATGGCGTCGGTGGTGGTGGCGGCGGCGTCTGGCGGCGGAACTGTGGCGGTGCGAAGCCTTCACGTGGGCGTGGTGGTGGAGCGTTACGACGCGCTGCAGCAGCGTAGCTCATAGCCTGCGGTAGCTGCTCTGTCAGCTGAGGAACGCCCAGAGATTGCTGGATCTCCTGGCGCACGACGTCAGCGAGAGAATCCACTTGAGGTTGGGAGGATGGTAACCAGCTTACGCAGCTCTTCCCTAACTATGGCCCTGATGGTCTCGCGCAGGTCGTCGGATTGCAGCGCGTGACTCTCTCCGTAGGTCGTTAAGGGAATCCGCTGGTTGTACTGCGTCGTACGCATTTCAAGGGCCTTCTCGATCGTCGTGGCCTCTGAGACGAATTCCATGACCGTCTTGGGTGGGTTGCGTACAAGGCCGGCAAATAGTTCCTGCTTGATACCCCGCATCAGGAAGCGGATCTTCTTCTCCTCGGCCATAGCGGGGTCTGCATGACGGAACAGGCGAGTCATTTCTTCAGTGTACATTCCGATATTCTCGTTGGGGAGCTGTACACGGGTTTCCAAAAGTGTTTCAGCCCTTTCTTTCCGGACGATGCTAGTGAAGGCGTTCTTAAATCCGGAGCGGAAGAGGTCCCATGATGTTAGCGAGGACTCTCGATTCTCATACCAGGTCCTTGCGCCGTCTTGAAGGGCGAAGTAGACGTGGCGGAGCTTCTCTGCGCAGTCCCAGTTGTTGAACGTAGCGACCCGCTCGTATTCCTCCAGCCAGCTTTCTGGATCCTCACATGGTGAACCGCGAAAAGTCGGCGGCTCCTTCGGCTGCCGGAGCAGGACGGGCGCAGGCGACACAGGGGCTGTCATCGTCGCTGCGGTTGAGGTCGAAGTCTTGGTTTGCCTGGTGTTTTCCGGCAGGAGTCCGTGCTCTGGCTGCAAGCCTTGCAGCCTGCGGCTAGCTCGTTGCTGCACAGGGGCTTCGGTGTCCTCTCCGCGATGTGGGCTGGGTTCACGGCTGGACGGGGGCGTCCGGAACATGAAGGAACAGCTCCTCCACCAGATGTCACGTGGTTGTGACGTCGACGAAGGCAGCAGGCGACGTGTCCAAAATGAAACTGTTTATTAGGCCGAACTTGTGGCCGGTAAACAGAAAGTAGGTTTACAGTAATACACGCTGGCACTGATAGCGGCGAACAGAGCGTCGGCCGGCGATCAACTGAACATCGTTGGAGCGCGCCGGCTTTTATGCATCACGCGTCGAACATTCTAGCCTTATCACTGGTCATCGCGCAAGCTCAGGAATAATCTCGAGTGGTCGCGTCTTGCGCGCAATCTTAACAAAACGATCTACAATAATCGCGAAGGTTCTAGAAGAATAAGGCGCGGTTTGAGCTGAGCTTAGCTGACGTT
This sequence comes from Rhipicephalus appendiculatus, assembly GCA_030522465.1. Lineage (NCBI taxonomy): Eukaryota > Metazoa > Arthropoda > Arachnida > Ixodida > Ixodidae > Rhipicephalus > Rhipicephalus appendiculatus. Next base: position 38,515 of record JALIZH010022090.1, on the reverse strand, counting down.
CTTTGTGGGCGAAAACCGAATACAACAAAAGTGAAAATAAGAATAGCGCGTGGCAGTATATACGGCCGTATGCATTGTATAATGACAAATGCATTTCGTGATGTGGCATTTCTCCTTAGCGTCGCAGGTTGTGCTTTGTTACGCATGATGGGTACTGGAATTCGAACCACACTAAAATACAAGGATTAATTTTAATATTCTAAGTAGGCAAAAAGTCTTGACGGCACATGATGTGTAGCACACAATGACTCTTTGGATAATTTTCTTCAGTGGGAAAACCGGAAACTTTGTTTCGAAATTGCTTTTTTTTAGTTTCCGATATGTTCTGTTTTGAACATCGGGGCGATGCTTTTCAAAGCGGGATATTGCTACGCGTTCTTATATATTTTTTTTACATTGAATTGATCAAGTCTCACCCACAAAAACTGTTACCATCGCTCGGCTCAGAACTGCTCGATCGTTTTAGGCTCTTTTGATAAGATTGCATGCACGACGCGATTAGTCGAGCTTGTTCTGCAGCTAACGCGATTGCAGTAAGACTGATAACTGGGCAAGTTTTTATGCATCCATAGTTGAACTTTATTTAGCGCGCACAAAAGACATGACACGTTTTTTCATGATACTGATATTTTGTTTGCAGATAAAGATGAACTAACACGTGAACTTACGGAAGCTTTTCATATAAATAGGTGTGCAGAAAGATGCACCAATGAACCTTCGGTGGCTTTAACAGATTAGGAGTTCGTTCTTTTTTAAATTCTGTTTAGCCCTTCTGACAGTGTGGCACATGACTTGCGCCGCACATGCTCTATGCTGGTTCTTGGGTACATATATGTATAGTTGCTTTAAAAAATAAATGGTTGAGAGTTAGCGCTCGTGTGTCTCTATCTTGTCCTTGTATTTTGTGTGTGCTACGAAAGTTTAGCTAAGGCGAGCTTCAGCGATATCCCTGGTATGCTGGGTCATTTATATGTAAAAGGTGGTGTGTTCCGCTGACGGTCATTGATAGACGGCCGTGCTGGTCATTATCACAGTATTGCAAGTGTTGCTTAAATGTACATCGAGTTCAATTGTTTTCGGAGCGCAAGGTCGCCCGGGCAAGAGTTTCGCCTTTACCAGTGGGACCGCCTATTACCACGTGACAATATGAAGTTTTGTAGCTTAGCATGATAAACTGCAAAGCATCTTGATCGTTGCTTCCAGAAGCTGCTCATAACACTCCTGCATCCTGACACCTTTTAGAAGCTTTTTTTTCTATTTTTCAGCGACCGTATCCGTGCGATGAGGAAGTAGCACCTCCTGTGAGGAAATACCGCCTGGTGGCGGTCACGACACAGACGCATGTCGACATAACCAAGCGACTTCTCGCGCTCGTGCAGAAGGAGTTCCGGACGTGGTACCCGCAGTATGGGGCTCAAGTGGAGTTACCTGCCGACCCCGCCAACTGAGAGGTTGGGAGAGATGCCGCTTGCATGAAATTATCTTTGCTGTTAGTTATATCGTGCTTTTATTCGCTCTCAGTGTGAAGTGTTCACGCAGGACATTTGCTGCCTCGTTTGTATATTACCCTATTTACTCAAATTTTGCCGACCATCAAATTTAGCGCGTGAACAGCATACCCGTGCCGACTCCCCCCACCTTGACTGAATCTCCGTCTTTCTGACCTGTCATCATTGTAAAAGCACGGTCATAAATCTACGGATGAACCACTTCAACCTTTAGATGTCATGCCAACACGGCCATGCAGCTTGCTAGCTCGTGATGGTTTCGCAGCAGCCATCACGAGCTAAGGAACTAGGTGAAATAAGATTGTCTTCGAAGCTATTTGAGTGCAGGGAGTGGGTAGGATGATCATGTGTTATACATCACGAAAGAAGAAATAAACTAGGCTAGAGGGTTAAAGGAGCACTGACACAAAAATTTCGCACCTTGTTTTTTTTTTGTTGTTGTTGTTGCAATAGATAGCTTATGACCCACTTATCACGGCTGGAAACCTGGTTTGCGCGAGTACGCGACGGTTACTTATTTAGAGCCGTTTTTATAGCGCCCAGTCGCAGTTTCGGTATCAAAGAGCACCGAGCTAGGCAGGAGCAGTTCCGGTGGCAAGATAAACGCAGCTGGCCACGTGACCACGCAAAACTGTGACGTGTTGTGATGTGGCGCCACGCGCGCGAGCGAGCGCCGCACTGACAGCCAGCACAGCCAGCACACTCAAAGCGCAGGCAAGGAGGAAGGAATCGCAGGCAGCGCAAGCGCAAGGCGTGTGCCAGCAACCAGCCAACACAAACTCGTGACGTAGGTTTGTTTACATTGCCACTCTGTTGATGTCGGCGTCGCGGGGGCCTCCGCATCTCTCTCAGTGGCGCGGCATGCACTTTAAAATTGATTTTAAATATGTTCTAGGCTACATTTGCCCTTGATATTTCGTAGATAAGAAAGGGAAAATACACAACCACCCGTTTGTAGCACGAAGCCACAAGGAAATCCATACGGATTTCTCAGAAAGAAGAGCTTCTTAGCTGCCGAAAAATTCGTCCTGGTCCGGGGTTCGAACCCGGGACCAGGACCAGGTGTATTTTCCCTTTCTTAACCCTTCCGCCACCTTGCGGGATTCCGCAGAACTCATTTGCAATATTTCGTAGATGTTGTGTATGTCTCCACATAAATCTATCTCGCTCATCTCCCCGCCTTCGAAATTTTGTGTCAGTCCTCCTTTAAAGGGCCCCTAAACCACCCAGAGGTCGAAATTCAGGTGTGGTAGGGAAGTTGTGCACGAGTGTACAACGAACACGGAGCCGTGATAATTTTTAGAAACAGTGCCGTAATAGCGGAGTTATACGCGTTTGATGATCGAAACATGGCGATCGCTCCTTTCGCTCTTTCCATCGTTACCCTCCGTTGCTATTTTCTTCCCAAAGCCGGTTTGCCCTCTCACCGAATGCCCCTTCCAATCTCGCGTGGCAACCGTCACCGCCGACGCGCTGCTCGAAACACCTTCTACTTCCGGTTGCCGCGACTCCGCAGTCCATCTGCTCCGTCGACTGCACGCTTGTTGGCTAACCGCTGCTGCCGTGCCGGCCCGTGCTCATACGAATCGTGCCAGCATGGACCCTGTGTTGCGCGCACGCCTTGAAAGGATCGCCAACATGATGGATCCGTACGGTGACACGCCGTGCCAGAACACCTCCGCGCGGGCAACACGACGAACAACGAGTAGAGCGGCCAGCTGATGGCTGACTTACCGGAAATCGTAGGTTCGGCCAATCGCAGCATGACTTGCACTCTACGTCACCTATTCAACTTCCTGACGTCACGCGGAGGCCGTTAGGGCTCGGAATGTAGGAGGGATTGTTTTTTGGAATTTGTGGCGCGCCCGCGGCTTTTTAGTGCTGCCGCGTGTGGCATCGTTGATCGTGACGGCATTCTGCACACGATGCGCGTGTGTACTTGAAATGTTACAAAAAATATCGGAGATGGTTTAGTGGCCCTTTAAGGCACGCAGCTTGGTTTTGAGTGAATGATCCGTGAAGCCTCTGTCTGGCCATCAGAGACGCAGAAACCCTTTCTTGAGGATAATCAAAATGTCTTGCCTATGTTCTGTGTCGATGAGAAAAGGTGGGGTTATGGAACGAGTAATTTTTACATGATGTGGATGTGGCATTTATATTTTTAAACTATCACTTTAACATTGAATATTTGTGTGCTGTGACTCGTAAATGTGTAAGCTCGGATTTGATCGATATTATGTTCCCAGAACCATTGTACCGATCACTGTACAGCGAAGGCCAAGGCAAAGATGTTCTTAATCGGGCGAAACGAATGATGGTACCAGGAGGAATGCAAACATTCTTTTTAGACTGCATTATAATACCGGATACTGCTTGAAAACGGCGCAAAAATGGGACTAAGAAGACAGGAGACACACAACATTGCGCTTGTGTTGTGTGTTTCCTCTCTCCTTGGTCACTTGTCCTTCAAGGCAACCTTTTGCAATATCTGACCTGTGAAAACATGGCTAGAAGCAAAAAGATCCAGCCGGTCCCACGCACCGGGGAAATAAAAGTAATGCGAAGCAGCCAGCAAGAAGCGGCATACATGCAAGTCGCAGCGCACATGACGAGCACGTCAATATTTTGATGTTACCACCAGTTGGTCATTCAACCGAGTCGCGCCATGCCAATTTTGATGCATACCAAACGAGCGAAACGACCGCGAGCTCACAATGAGCATGGCATGGAAATCATGCTGTGCATTACATTCAAGTCATTATTTTCTTATTCCCGCCTCTGATAAATCTTCGTCATGCAGTCACGTCACGGAAAACCAATATTGGTGCATGTCAAGCGAGCGAAACGACCGTGACCTCACCATGACGACCGCATATAAATCATGATATGCAAGGATGCTACTCATTATCTTCCTGTTACCACCTGTCATATACGTTTGTCATTCAGTCAGGGCACGCAACACCAATTTTGGGTGTGTATCAAGTGAGTGAAATGGCCATGAGCTCGCCATAAGCGTGGCACGTAAGGCGTGGCGCACATGACGCGCATGTCATTATTTCCATGTTACCACCTGTCATATAGGTATGTTCGTCATACCGTCATATATGAAGTTAACGAAACGGCTGCAAGAGTGCCACGGATGGATAGATGGACGGACGGACGGACGGACGGACGGACGGACGGACGGACGGATGGACGGATGGATGGATGGATGGTCGGATGGATGGATGGATAGATGGATGGATGGATAGATGGATGGATGGACGGACGGACGGACGGATGGACGGGTGGATGGATGGATGGACAGACGGATCGATGGATGGACGGACGGACGGACGGACGGACGGACGGACGGACGCTGAAGTGCGTTTCTTTAACCCTTTGTACCCCGTGTTCAAATATGTAGACAAAACATATGAGGTTTTGGTGGTGGTGTTTTATGGCGCAAAAGCAGCAAAGGCTATGCTGCGATATGAGGTTTTGGCTAGCATAGACAAAACATAGAGGTTATCAAGCTAGCTATCGCATTGCATTAGAAATCGATTTGAAATGTTGACATTTCTTCATCATTTCATAAAAATACATGTATGGGCCTACTGCTTCGAACACCTCCAAGTGCGCACAGAACAATGCCGTTCTTCTCATGTCGCCTGTAAAGGTGTATGCCTACAATTTTTTACATAAGTTCACTGTAAATTTCGTAAGAGCTTTTAAACTACTCGGCTCTGTTTGAGAAAAGGAAAGGTTTATTTAGTTTTTGAATTAGTTTGTTGCACAGTGACCTACCAAAATTTTTTAAGTTGAGCTGTCGCAGCGGCATCCTCGTTTGTGGACGCCAGGCATACCGAGCTCGTGTTAGCTGATAGAACACCGCAAGACATTGGACCCCCCTTTGTCGCCGTGCGGCTCTGCACAAAACATTCTCAGTAATATAGCTAAATACGCCTATTAGAAGTTATGTTTAGAATTTATTTGCTTTATTCGGAATGTGGTTTAAGGGGAAATGCGAGTCCAAGAACGCAAGTTTTTTCAAAAATTACATATTTTTCGTTTTTATTTGCTTTCACAAGTTTAGTTTCCCTACTTTCTCGACAAAAAAAAATAAAGATTGTAATTAAACTCGAAGTAGGTCAAAATCACTTTTAAAGAGCACAAGGTGGTAACTAAAAATCTAAGAAGTGCTGATTGTCTAGAGTCCCCTGGAAATTGTTACCTGGCTACTTGCCATTGCATTTCGCAAGAGGGGTTCACTAAAGTCACATGCTCAAAATAACAATGATTGCCAAGCTCTCATGATGGAATTAATCATCTTAAATGACAAATCTTTTCCGCATAGATGAGCTTTCACTTATACCTTTAAAATGCGTTTTTCTCAAGATACAATTCTGGGCAACTTCATGAGCTTTTACATCATGTTTTTGGTACTTCTTATAGCCACATCGGGATGAAATTTTGCCCACATATTTCTTAACATGTGCAAAGTGCAAGTATCTACTTTAAAACTTGATATCACCTGATATAATTATTACTAACCTAAAATAAGCAATTAGTATGGTCTGAGCATTCTAAGACTTCTCACATTACAATTTTTCTTGTCCATTAAAATGTCTTATACGCGCTTTCTTGATAGTTATTTGCATTCTACATATAATGTGGAGCAATATGAGGCAATAATGGCTCAGAACCATAAACATTTACTGGCAAAAGTAGTGTCTACAAAAAGAACTATATTTTACAAGTTGACGTGGCACAGAACGAAAACTCTACAACTTATTATAAAACTAATTACATATTTGAAATCAGCATAAAATCCTATATATACAGCGAAAATTTCACTGCCTTAGGCTACAGATTAACGCAACTTTTTTTTTTTTGAATCGCATCTCCCCTTAAGTGCCGAAGACATACATGTCAGAATTTTATAGCTGCCTAGTGAAATCATAGGTTCCGATTTGGAGAGCACCGATATTTAGCGCGTTGACGCAGAGCCATCAACAAGAAAAGACCTCTTGAACAATCCTGCTGAGGCCGAGAACATGCAGTTTGGACGTAACCGTGAATGCATTGTTAAACATGGTCCATGACGATGAATATGATGATGAACACGGTGAAGTAGAGCTGTGGGCAAGCTAATGGGCCTTGAATGGTGATAATGATTGTGATGATGAAAGCCCTGAAAATGAGGATTGACGCGTTGTTGATGGCGACTGAACAATGATGATGAAAGTGTTGTATCACAGCCGTTAAGAAGCATTCACGTGAATGTTTATGATGATGATAATATTAATTATGAACGCCTCAAAGTTCTAATGATAAATGGGTTGATTAGGACAAGTAGTGATGATGATTAATGCGTTGAGAGAGCCCACGTTCTAGCAAGGAAAGTTCCCATGTTCGATGAAGAAGGATGATAGACCAAGTGTAATTGTACCTCCAGCGTACACATATGTGGACACGTATTTTTTTTACAGAACTAAGGCTAAATTTTGCAGTTTTTTGGTTTATTCACGCTTTCATATATATTATTACAAGTACGCAAAATATTTACTTGCGATTTTGGATTGTCCGCGGGATTCAAAGCGTTCAAAAAGAATTGTCGCTGACGTCACATGGCATTCTCTATTTACTACAGGCTAAGGCAGTATCCCTTACGACATGCTCTTTCCGCTGGGTCTTTATAGCCTCTGGTGAAACCGTATGGCTGTATAGAAACGTCGTATAAAACCGAGATCAGTGAACTTTCTTTAGCGTGTCTGTGACCAAACAATGTGAACTGCTTCGGAAATTGGAATATGAAGAACTGTTGCTACTGGTGGATGATCTTGCCAAAGTGAAAGTTTTGTAATCTGAACCGTATGCCGAAAGCACTGTGGTGGAAAAGTTTGTCCCATGTCCAGAAATAACGAAGAAAATAGCTTCGGGTGGCGCAATCGTTACAGCACTTGACATCTGTTGTCGCGGGCCGAGTGGTCGTGGGTTCGATACAGGGTCATACAATCGATGAAACTTTCTTCGGCTGGTTTTCTTTATTTTACTGACGTATTTCCGTGACAAAAATACGTCACTGAAGTCCTGGGAGACCTCTGCATATTTCACGTTGAAACAGAGGACGTAGCTACAGTTTATACGCAGTGATGTACATACAGCTTGTAATTCCGATAAAAACACACACTAACTACAGCATGCAATGTACGAACGTCGCACAATACATTTACACGGTCTAGCCCGATAACAACAAACTTTATTGAAATTCAGTGCACGAATGATACAGCCTAGAAAACACTATATAAAAGCGTAAGCTCATGTTACGTTCTTCACATCATACACCAAAAACGGAAGCTTACGGATGCCCTGAGCTGACGCAGTGTAAGAACAGAGGAAAAGTCAAAGAGCTTCGCAAACAAATTCAACGAATCAATGATGCGTCAGAAATCAAGCCAATGTACGTACGTATTAAACGTGACACTCGCGGTGCTCTTGCGCAACGCACGCGCTTAACACCCGGATACGCAAAAGCTGGGCTTAGCGTAGCATTTTTACTTTACCAGATCAATTTCGAATAAACATACCAGACTTTCATACCTTTTATTTAATAATTGACGAACATACTTGCAGAAGAAGATATATGAAAACCGCATTTCTTTGTTCATTAGCTTGAACAAATTACTCACCACATCCAAGGCATTCCTGGTGAATATTTCAAAAATTGAGTCCGATTTATGAAGTTTAACTCTACCATGGAATGCGGAATTGAGAGAAATCTTTTTCGAAGCGATGAATATCGACAACATGATAGAAAGTAATGCTGAAAGGTTTCGGTTTCTACGCTGCATTGACATTGGGTCATATATCGCCACACCAGCCCTGTGTAACTATAGGTTGGATGAGGTTAACTGCTCTGGATTTCGTCACCAAGCGAGAAACAATTACGAATGGGACGACAATTGATTCTGTCCCTGAAGCGGAGATTTTGAGCGCACTCGGGCAGCAATCATTTTTGGGGTCGCCAGATGGCTAGTAGCTCTTATTCTTTGACGAAAAGGCATGTAAGATGTGTCCAAAGAGTGTCCTTTCTGCACCATCGCAAGAAACTTCGTCATCGTGCACAAACTTAATGCTGAAGTCAAGAATTTATGCTTCACTTGTGCGTTCTTTCTGTGCTTACATTCTAACCAAAAGGCTTCTATTTAGTCCTTCAAATGAAAATGTAGCAGCTCTTTTGGCTTCTTTTGCTGCCCGTCAGTCAATATGGCTACTTCTTGGCTAGTTTTTCCAATTTCATGGCTATATTTTTTGTTACCTGGCAACCCTGTCGCAAACGCCTTTTGCCCACCTTTAAGTCGCACATTTTCGGCGCTTCGTGCGTGCCGCGCTCCGAGGATCATCCGAATTGACCGAGTTTCAGTCAAATATGGCCCAATTAGGAGAGCGTTATGCTGTTAAACAATACATAGGCTTGCCGGGACCATGACACACGTCGAATTATCCGATTTTCCGAATTAACGGGTGTCGAATTAACGAGATTTTACTGTACCTACCGACTATGTAGGTGTACATGTTACATTTAAATGACATTTGGGGGTCCTTAACAACTTTCAAGGCTGATGGTATAGCTAGGCAAAAAAAGTCAGTTTCACCACAAGAGTGAAACAATGAGTGCGATAGCAACAAATTGTAATGTTGCATGAAATGAGGCTGGCAGCTAACTCTTTTAGATCCGACCTCACGCAACCCCACAATGCGCTGCTTTAAGAGAATACAGCGGCTCCTGGGAAATTCTTCGCGTTGAAAGCGCAGTACGTAGAAGGGTATGCAGCCGCCCGCTGACGGTTGCCGAGATAACGCGCGCGCTCCAGCGGCGACCGCGCTCGTAAAATCAAAGGGCGAGGTTGCTGCTCGGGGGGACCGCCCCTCTCCCCCTCGCGTCCTTTCACGCTCGTTAAAGACGAGCGGGTCGTTTCCTCTCTGCTTGGGCATTCGAAGGCCGGTCTAACAGGCGGGGGGGGATCCTATGGCATGCGCCTCGGAGCGACGGAGATGGGCCGGCTCGTTTGATTTCCGCTTCAGACGCATTCCTCGCCCCCCGCTCACGCGCTATTACCAGCGGGTAGAATGTACGATGCGCTGGGGGATCTTATCAATTTGGACTTTATACACGACACGATGGTGACGACAACGGCAACGGTGACGGCAAAACCCGCCAAGACTGTTCCTTATAATTGCTATCGCAATAAAACTTGGAGGACGCTTGAGCTTCACCTTCAACAGCAGGTCGCCATAGCGTAATTGGGCCCCGTGCGCATCGCCTTGTAAAGTGCTAGCCTGCTTCTGTTCTTGGCGCTTGCCTCAACCATGCCCTGAGGAAACGATGACTGTGCGCGCAACATTGGCCGTTTCAAAGAATCATTGAATGCCTACTGCAGGCACAGTTGCTAAGTGCCACTACGCCATATTTATTCATTTTGCGAATCAGCAAAAGCAATCCACTACGTCTTCATAAGGCAACGAGCGAGCCTACGCAGCTGTTGACTTTGTTGATGCTTCTGCTGCTGCTGATTAAATATGTCTGAGTACTTTGTGATGGGTGGGCCTTTAAAACACTCACTCGTTGCGCAGTTCACACGTTTTGACGCCTGGCGTGGTTCTACGCTACTGCCACGCAATATGATATGCGTCAAGGAGACTACTTCCGCTACATGACAATCATATAGCGTTTTTTTCCGAAGCAGATGCAACCAATGTTTTGGCGCCGTGGCAACACACCTGTTTGCCACAAAGAAGACCTGGGTTCAATCCCGACGCGGAACCCATCATTTTTATTATTTATTTTATTGGCACGTTTCTCGATTTTTCGGTCACGGACAAGATGATGATTTTTCGCTCACAACCAACGACGCCAATGTCGACGCCGGAATTTCTGCAAAATGAGCTCTTTAGCACTCTCGCATTAAACTGTGGCTAAGTATAATAGATGGTGATTAGCTCATGGAGCAGTGTAGTAAAAGAGAAGTTACTCAGACGCAAATTCCTTTTGCAGGCAACGTTCGACCGCATCGACAACAAGCAGATCTCCGTCGACATTCAGTACCCGAGAACTGCGAGCACCTACTGTGTGAAGAACCACATCAAACCAGTGGCAGCAGCCGAAAAAGCTATCGGCGTTCTGGATCAAGACACGTGTAAGATATTTGCATTGCTATTGCTACAGGGGCTGCAAAAAGTGTTAAGATTTTCTCCGCAAGGGCGAAGTCATGACTGCAACAGCAATGAATTGAGTTTGTGTATGTGTGTGTGCGTGTGTGTGTGTGTGTGCGTGTGTGTGTGTGTGTGTGTGTGTGCGTGCGTGCGTGCGTGCGTGCGTGTGCGTGTGTGCGTGTGTGTGTGTGTGTGTGTGTGTGTGTGTGTGTGTGTGTGTGTGTGTGTGTGTGTGTGTGTGTGTGTGTGTGTGTGTGTGTGTGTGTGTGTGTGTGTGTGTGTGTTTGTGTGTGTATAGCATTGCTAGCAGCTCGTTCTCATTGTTATGACCTGGCGTAATTCAGTAAAACGCCGGCGTAAGCAAACGTAGTCGCCACAGCGAGCGAAACGACCCTCGTGGTGTGTATGAGTGCAATGTGTGAGTGCAATGCAAGCTTTGCCATCAGAACACAGCACGTACAAGTGCATAAGCTATTCGGTGATGATTGTGGAGATACGGCACGCGTGACCACGGGCAACCACGCCACGCCGCTCAAGGTGCTGTTATCGAAGGAACCACGTGGCCTCTCCGGGACTCGCTCCTCCCGCCCGCTTTCGCACGACAAAAAGGATGGCCGGGACGTGTCCTCTTTGCTTGTGTCACGAACGCCGGCTGCAGTCGCACATAAAGCACACGACGCACGGGGCAATGCTATCACATAGGCTTTTGTGCGGAACCTCATGGAAACGGTGAAAATAAGTCTGAAATGTCCGTCGATTTAGTCGACGCTATTGCATGAAAAATCTAGTTCCTGATGTGGCCTTTCTTTTTAGCGTCGCAGGTTGTAATTTGTCGCGCACGATGGGTACTATCATACGAGCCCGACGACAATACAAAGGTTAATTACAGACTGCAAGGAGGTTATAGAGAGGTCTTGGCTGCACTTTATGCAGCAGAGGTGCCAGCTCTCTCATCGTCCAGATCCTCTGGAAGGCTACTCGCCTGTTGGCCGACCTATGCGTCCATCGCTCGTCAAAATACGGAAGTCGCTTTGAGCTCATGTTTTTTTTTTTGAAATTTTTCAAATGAGATTCCAACATAACTTACTAGCGGTGCTGATGCTAAATTTTGATATGGCAAGCATTCACCTAATGGAGTACATCATGGCCCACTGTGCCTCGGCACTCCCTGCTAGCAATAGCCAAACAGTTACGCGCTGATATATTCATCACGAGCGCTTTCTTAGCTGTTTATCTATTTTGCATACAGAACTCCTGTGGATGGACATGTGCAGGGCGTACATCGGGCATGAAATTTACTCCCGTTGTAAAATCATCATCATCATCAGTCTGACTACGCCCACTGCAGTGCAAAGGCTTCTCCCATGTTCCGCCAATCAACCCGGTGCTGTGCTTTCTGCTGCCACGTTATACCTGCAAACTTTTTAGGAGCGAAGCTCCTTAGGCCCACACCCCGCCTTCGCCGTTGAAGCTCCCTGGCACGGTGCCAGCTGTGGCGTCTCCCCCTCACGCGGGAGGATAAATGAGCGTTATGAGCGCTGGAACACGGGTGGCGTCTGCACGATGCGAAAAGCGCGAGAATACGAACGCGTGCGAAACGGAGGCAGATTAGTTTCCCTCTCCCTCTTTCTTCGTCTCTGCCCTCCCTCTTCCTTCGTCTCAGCCAGCCCTGGCGCAAAAAAAAGAAGAAAAAAGAAAAACGAAGAAGGAAAGAAAACAAGGTGTGCGGCGTTTGGCGCGCGTTGCGCAAGAAAAACAAGGCGCGTTGCGCAAAAACAGTTCGCGTTCCTAAATGACAATACAATTCACCGCAAACCATGTTTGTAGATATAAAAAAATAAAGACCCACTTGAGATTAGTTAGGGCTGCCCACAGTACATTGATAGTCGTCCTCAGAAACGTAAACGTGATGATGAAGACGATAAGCAGCCCGGCAAGGATGCGGAACGAAATGCCAAAGCAGCGGCAGCAAGACGAGCCCGGCAACAAGATCCTGCGATTGAAGCACGACGAGTGGAGCTACAACGGCTACACCGACAGGATCCTGCCGTGCGTGCTAGAGCGGCCGAATCTAAACGCCGACGCCGCCAGCAGTTTCAAAACGTACATAGTCGTTTGCGTTCCATTTCTAAGGAGCTTCGCTCATCGGTTGTATTCGTACACGGAACAACTGCCAGTTTTTAATCTCATCTGCCCACCTCAAGCGTTTGCCATCTCTTGGAATCCAGTGAGTTACCCTTAATGACCAGCGGTTATCCTGCCGACGTGCCACGTGCACGGCCCATGTCCATTTTAAATGCGAAGCATTTCTTAGCGGACTTCGGCGACTTTGAGCGTATCTATCTATCTATCTATCTATCTATCTATCTATCTATCTATCTATCTATCTATCTATCTATCTATCTATCTATCTATCTATCTATCTATCTATCTATCTATCTATCTAGCCGCCTACGACTTTGTGCTCTCCTGGCCGTATCGTTAATGGGATTTATACCAAATTTGGTATGGCATAACATCACTGTATGAGAAACATGAATGACTGGTCATATCATGAATAACTTGTCATGAAAAGTATGATTTACATGTCATGGCCATAGTGCTTCTGAGGCCGTTTTCTTAATTTGATATATCCAAAAATTGGTACGATGAGACATTTCTGCATGACCACCATAAATGATAGGTGGTAATATGAAAATCATGACCTGCATGTTATGTACAACATGATTTACATGCCACGCTCATGGCGCGCTGACGGCTGTTTCGCTAGTTCGATATACACCAAATTTGGTATTCAACGGCGTGACTGTATGACAGACATAAATACCAAGTGTTAATATGGAAATGATGACATGTCATGTGCAACATGACTTGCATGCCACACTCATGACCCTCTCGTGGCCGTTTTGCCAGCTTGATATACACGAAATTTTTAAGGTGAAAGCCTTTAATGTCTCATGCTCACGTCCGCCCGTCCGGTCGTCCGTCCGTCCCTCCAGCAGTACCCTGGCACGGTGCCAAGTGGGCACCGGGGCGCGCAAACGGATGCCGGTCGCGTTGGACTACAGCGCTTGCGCTTTGTTTGCGCAGCGTCGATGGGCCCAGCGTCTCTAATCATGCAAGGAAGGAGACGACCGCATCACGTTCCATTCTTACCGAACCTATCTGAGTGTGAACAGGCGTTCGAGGAACACACTTTGGAATTGACAAAATTTCCGTCAAATTAAACGCTGGAACGCGGATGGCGTCTGCACGATGCGCAGAGCGCGAGAATACGAACGCCTGCGAAACGGAGGCATATTGGTCTCGCGTCTCGCTGCGATTCGACGTCAAAAATTAAGCGAACATAAGTGGCAGGTGGTAACATGAGAATCTTGGCATGCATGTCATCTACAATGCCATTTACATGCCACGCTCATGGTGCGCTTGCGTCCAGTTCGCTAGCTTGATATACGCCAAAATTTGTATTGCGCGACGTGACTGTATGACGAACACAAATGACAGGTCCTAAGATGTACATAATGACATGCATATTATGTACAGCATGATTAGCTCCTTGCTGGCTGCTTCGAATTATATCGATTCCCACAGTGCGTGGGATCTGCCGATTTTTTTCTTCTTGATTTCAACTATGATATCCTTAAGCCCCGTTTGTTCCCTGACCCACTCTGCTCTCTTCCTGTCTCCTATGGTTACACCTATCATTTTCCTTGCTCATGTCCACGTGTTCATGAAATGTGCATTAGCCGCACTCTGTAAAGCCTTATCAAGAAATACCGGCCGGCCGAGTCACATAATAGCGTTAGTGCTATTTTTCGATATTTGTTCGCCTTCCTATATATTCTCTACCCTTCCAATAAAGAAATCAGTTGATAGCCAGCGCTGTGTCCTGTATATTCTTCGTCCCGTCTCTTGCGCTGTCTCACCACTGCGTGTTATTCTTTGCTTGCACCAAGCACAGAATAACACGCACTAGCGGTGGTGTCTGTCGCCCACGTTGACTTCATTCCTTGATCTTGCTTGCATGTGCTTGCGGAGGCTTTGTCCGTCCCTCCTTCCCGCGTCCCACACCCCCCTCTCTCTCCTCTCCTACGCTTCCCCACTTTCTCCTCTAGAAATCCTCTACTGTACAGAGCGGCGCCCGCGTCCCACACCCCCCACAGCGCCTGCGCGTCCCCCTCCCCCCTCTCTCTCCTCTCCTACGGTCGCCCCCCGTTCTCTCCTCTAGGAATCCTCTACTCTGTGGAGCGGCGCGCACGACAGGTTCCCTCTCCTCTCCTACGCTCCCCCCCTTCCTCTCCTCTAGAAATACTCTACGGAGCGGCGCTCGCGTCCCACAGCGCATGCGCGTCGCCTCTCTCTCCTCTCCTACGGTCCCTCCGTTCTCACCTCTAGGAATCCTATACTCTGCGGGCAGCACCGCGACAGGTGGTGCGACAGCTGCGCACTCTGGGGGCGCCACGGTAGTTCCACGGTATGAAAATGAGGGAGCGCGCGCCCCTCATTCTCTCGCCTGTGCAGCGCCGCGATGAGCGCCCGGGCTGCTCCCGCGAAACGGGAGCGGCGACGTTTCTCCTGCTCAAGCCAGCCATCTCCCTGCTGCTTCGCATCCACACATGGGTCAGGGCATGGAACCTTCCCTGAATTCGAGGTGTAAATGCTCTTTATCACCAATATCTCACGTAATCGGTGCTGTACTTGGCGCCTTTTCATTTCGTACCTTATCAGTGGTTGCAATCCAGTAAGGACTATTTTTTAAAAAAGATAACTCACATGAAATATTTTTATAAATAATTCCAGGGAAAGAGTTTTGGGGGCGGGGGAAGTCACGGCACCCCCCGTCCCCTTTTCCGTGACTCACACCTCTGATCAATAAATATTGAGCTGGCGTATGAATGCTGGTGCTTTGAAGTATGTGTGAGTCGGCGTGAGTATAAACGTGAACCTACGTAAGGCTCATAGTAAAGTCAAGTTGCGTAAGTAGAACCGTAGATCGGCCAAAAAGTGTAGAGCTCACTCAGGCTCACTCAATACCTTTTCAGCTTGGGGCTCACTCGGTCTCAGACTCGCAAAAATTTTCCTCAACCGGACTCACTTAGACCGGACTCACTAAAATTTTTCTCAGCCGGACTCACTTAGACCGGACTCACTAAAATTTTTCTCAACCGGGCTCACTCGGACTCAAAACTCGCCAAAATATTTTTCACACGGACACACTCAGACTCACGGCTCGATCTTAGTCTGAGTGAGTCGACTCATGAGTGAGTTTGCCGACCTCTGGTCCACACTCGGCGTCATGGCAGCGAGTGGCGCTGGTTAACACTCCCAGGTCTAAGAAAAAGAAATGAGCCCTTGATCAGTCCCCCCATCTTTTCTACAACTATACTTAAACAACTGAAAGAAATGCTGGCAGAAAGTGGACATTAAATTGTAGCCTTCGCATCACACGAACTCCAAAATGTTCTAATAAATGGTTTGCGATTCTCTTTGATGTTTCAATTACTTTCAGATGGTCATCGCTAAACTAGAAGTCACCTATGCTATGGACAAACCACTTTTGTTCAACCCGGAGTTCGTGGCCCAAGTGAAGCAGGAAAGAGCATCGATGTCTGTAAGTATATTCATTCAGCATTGATGACTACATCCCTAAACTTATGTTTACAGCAGAGGTAATCTGTGTTCATTCCACACGAAAACAGCCTGTGTCTATAACGCGTCCAGAAAAGAGAAATGGTCGATTGGCGCGTGGCCGTGGTGCGCTACTGGCCACGCGCTTGTGGCATAGCTCCACTAGCAGCGAGTTAGGGGTTCATTCTCGCTCCGACGTTGTCATGTTCATTTAACGTCCGCGGTACGCCCGACGAACATCTACAGAAAATGAGAAAGGGCCTTATTGTATCCGAATGTATGGCAAAAAAACATGGCGTGAGAAACTTGAAATTTTCGGGGCCAGTCAAAAGAGCACACAATCCGGGGTGCGCTCTCCGCATTGATTCGCTCCACAGGAGATTTAATGTCGTCCTGTAAAACTCGCTCAAGATGTGAGGTCTGTCGGTAGCGAAGCGTAAGCGTCCGTTTAACTTGTTGGTCACAGCAGGCCTGAGCACTGCGTGACGGGAATCCGTATTTTGTGTAGTGAGGGAGAGGTACACGCTCTTGCAACAAGTGGTCGTCGTTAGGCCTTTCTTTACTTTCTCACAGGCTGACTGACCGATCGGGTGATCGATCAAGAGAACTGAACGCGTATATATAAAGCGCGAGTGGTGTTGAACTTAAGGAGCTGATTAGGGAGCTATTCAGTGCAACGTTCACCTGCACCTACCTTATTTTGAACTGCAAAAAAAGAAAAAGAAAAAAAAAACAACGAAGCTGCTGCCGTGTGCACGTGGTATTGTACGTATATATTGTAATTCCGATGCACGCAAATAACAGGATGCAGTGCACGCAGATCGCACAATGCATTTACGATAAAAGTGAAACTTTCTTGCATTTCAGTGTACGAATGCGACAGCCTCGAAAAACGCCATAACTATATGCGTATATGATGTGTTTCACGTCAAACACCAATAAGGAAAAAAAAGAAAAAAAAAGGAACTTTACGGGTGGTCAGCGTTGGCACGCAGAGTATAAACAGAGTGCAAATCAGAGGTCTTCGCGAAAGGGACACCAGGTTCTATCCTTAGCGTCCTTTTCTCCGTGCCCAATGAACGATGAACTTAACACGAGAAACGCCATGATGTGTGAGATATAATGCGCATGAGATGGCGAATGCAGGCGACGAGACGATGGCGATGACGCTGCCGGAGGTTTTCCCAGTGCTGACACGATGTTTTGGAGAGGCTTTCTTCGGCATAAAGAGAAGCGGGTAAGGGGGGCTTCAAATTAGGGTGCGTTATTTGTTGTTTGTGATGATGTGAGAGTTCAGTCATACCATCGCCCCGCACCTCCCCACACTGCTGGAATCCGACCTTCAAAGAGCGCGATGGCTGGGATTTTTTTTCCGTTATAATGCCGGATAAACTTTATAGGCCGTTGTCGAATTCGGTTTTGAAACATAAGACAATTAGATTGAGTAGATTGCATTATCTTAATTGCCACTAGAATAATTTAGACCTATTACCTGGCATGCGCAAGTCCAAGCTTCTTCTGAGTTCAGAAAGATATTATGAAAGACAGATCTCTCTCGTACTGTAAAAACACGCTCTCAAAGCAATCAACTTTGGTATGCGTAATAAGCATGCAAAATGCAAACGAAACAAATGTGCAGGTTTCGGTTTCCCCTCCTTGCATACTTCATCATTTCATGTCTGCCAACTGTGTTGTGTACCTTTAAATGATCTTTATTATCTGTATATACCTTTATTAAACGACCTTTCAGGCTCTTTTTACAAGCAAGATTGATACCGTAGCTAGGAAAAACTTGTTGGTGTGTAATAGATATCGCTGAGATTAGCTCATGGATCAATGCCGTGAAAGAGGAGTTACTAAGATCCAACTTTCTTTTACAGATCGACCTCGAGGCGCCAAACTTCGAGCTCACCGGGACTATCAAAGACGCGCAGAATGCAGCTTCATTTTTCCAGCAGGACTCCGTGCCCGCAGTCGAAACGAGCGAGAAGGCAGTGGCTGCACTCGACGCTGATTCGGGTAAGATTTTTGCGTTGCTGTGCGGAAAGAAAGTGGATATTGCTGCAGGTGCAGAAAGAACAGTTAAATTTTCTCCGCAAGGAAGAAGCGATGACCGCGATAACCAGAAATCATGTTTTATTAAGCAATGCTAGGAGCTCGTTCCGTATCCACGTGACCTGACGTAACTCAACAACATGCGTCGAAAGCAAACGTGGACGTTGCAGCGAATGAAACAACCTTTTGTGTGTTCTACGACTGCAGTGCGAATTTCGCCATTAGAACACAATTCGTACAAAGGTCTAAGCTATCTGCGGGTGCCTGGGAAGATCGCCACTCGTTACCACAAGCGACCACGCCGGGCCGCTCAACGTACGCAGTTCCTGTTGAACCCCCCCCCCCCCCCCCCAACTTCCTATACCAAAAGGCTTTCGTGCGAGGAAAGATGGACGGTGCAGTTCCTTTTCGCTGCAGCAGCGAACGTCGGCAGCCCTAGCACATAAAGCACACGGCGATGTTGTTCGTTTCAACTGCCAGGGAAAATGCGCCTCAAGCGTTCGTATAATTGTCGCTATAGAATGACAAGAGCAGTTTCTGTTGTGGCATTTCTCCTCAGCGTCGCAAATTGTGGCTCGTTACGCAGGGACGGATATTAGCACACGAATCCGACAATAAATGGAAGTTTTAATTGTGAAACTTCAAGAAGTTAAAAAAATTACACCATCTCCCGCTAAAGGGAACCATGTGTAGATGTGAAGCAGCAGCCGCTAACGCTTACACTGGCGGCGACGTTGACGCTGGCGCTCATCGCAGCCTTGCGCAGGAGAGAAAACTGGGGAGGCGCAAAGCAGGCAGTGATGGAGCAGTGTTTCCTACTGGAACATGCCAATCGCTGCTAATGGGCAATGAGAGACAGAAGGCTCCGACTGGACACAGAGACCCGCACTCCGCTTTTAGTTAACGCGCACGCTGCGAATTTTTATTGTTCAACAACGCACAGGAGAAATATCCCACCGGCACCACCTTGGAGGTCAAGATCCATTGCCATATATACGGGGTGGCCAGTGAACGGTTGTGCAGCGCGAGCAGTCGGTTTTTTCAACCAAGAAACTCGCTAGCAGACGCTGCCTGCGTCGGCGTCGCGAGGCTAGAGAGGGGGGAGCGTAGGAGAGGAGAGAGAGGGGGGTGACACGCATGCGCAGTGGGAGGTGGCCGCCGCGGGCAGGAATGCCTAGAGGAGAGAGGGGAGAGCGTAGGAGGGGAGAGGAGGGGAGGCGCATGCGCAGTGGGGAGGTGGACGCCGCGGGCAGGGATGCCTAGAGGAGAGAGGGGGAAGCGTAGGAGAGGAGAGAGAGGGGGAACGCGCATGCGCTGTGGGAGTGGATGCCGCGGGCAGGGATGCCTAGAGGAGAGAGGGGAGAGCGTAGGAGGGGAGAGAGGAGGGGGAGGCGCATGCGCAGTGAGGGTGTGGTTGCCGCGGGGAGGGGATGCCTAGAGGAGAGAGAGGGAAAAGAGGTTTTTTTAATTTTTTTTAAAGGGTTTGCGCATGCGCAGTAAGGGATGTCACGCCGCACACTGGATTAAGCTCCTCCATAAGATGCTTCACATCTAAAATCTTGGCTGAACATATTGTGTAGCACAGATCGACAGTTTCCATAGTTGCCAACTATTTGATCAGATCCCCCCACAGGAATGCTCGCCTGCTATCCCACCAACGCTTTCATCGCTCTTCAAACTACGACAGTCGGTTTGAGTACGTGCTCTTTTTGAAATCTCGAAAATGAGATTCCAACGTGTCATAACAGCGGTACTGACGCGAATTTTGATAGGACAAGTATTTACTTGAATGCATCATAATCCACTTCGGCACTGCTCACCCTGCTATAAATATTCCGTTCGTTAAAGAAAAATGTTTGTTAGCACGAGTGCTGTCCTATCTGTATTTTTTCATTGAGAACTGCCATAGATGGGCATAAAGCCTGGGGGTTTAAGCCATGGAGCAATGAAACCTCAGGAGAGGCCCTATCGTATCCCCATGCATTGCGAGAAGTGTGGCGGAAGTGACGTCAAATTTATGGTGGGGCAAACAAAACAGCAGGCGCCCAGCGGCGTGCTGTCCGCGCTGGTTTGCTTCTGCGTGGATTTGTAGCCCCGGCGTAAACTTAACGTGTATTGTGCGGTTTGCATACGGTAAATGTTGTGAGCACACGTTTACCAGGCTGTTCGTGCGTGGCAGGCCCGCGCGCTTCGTGCTGAAATTCTTCGTGGAGCGTTTTTCTACAACACAAAGTATAGCGGTACGTGCAGTAATCAGAAACATTCAGCCCCTGCACCATCGTATTCGACCACACCCGGCAGTAACTTACGCGTTCTGCTGCAGTAATACGTCCTGGCAGGCTAGTTGGTTCATTGCTGATAGACTTTCTTAAACTGCGCGAGAAGACGAAGACACAAGTTGAGAAAGCATTCAGAACACCACGAGCGCAGAATGCCAACTGTTCATTTTCTGCAAAGCAAGGAGGAGATATTTCAAACAGGAGCCTGGACACGTGACCAATCTTTTGAATGTCGCTTGTGCCAACAAAAATATTATCATTGCTGAATAAGAGTGTAGCCCAAGATAGCGGGCAAACGCACATAGGAAAAAACGTGTCACAAATATCGCTGAGCTTTGCGCATGTGAAGAAGCAAAGAACAACGAAAGAAAAAAAAAACGAACAAACAAAAAAGCCGGTTGTGACAAAATAAATAAACTGAACAAAGGGAAAATGACGGTGACGTAACATCGCTTGATGAAAACATAAAGGATTGAAAGCCCAGCAAATGTATAAGTAAAACACACGAAAACCTAAAAATATGGCACAATGAGATACATCAATTAACAGGAGTAAAGCTGAAGGTGACAGAATTAAAAGGAACGAAGTAAAGCAGTAAGACCCCTCCGCACACCTGGCGCTCACCCTAATTTTGCATGTAAAACCACGAAACAAACAACGCAAAAAAAAAGACGCTTTTACAGGGAACTCTCCATGAAGGCAACTTCTTCTGGTGATAATGAAAGAGACGGTGTGCTAACACATTTTTCACCAGTTTTTATCATGTGATAAGCTTCGATAATCTCCCTTTCGGTCTGGTCACTTGATTTAATCAAGAACTTGGTATTTTCAACTATAGGTCTGCATGAAGTGTTTCGCCCGCCCCAATCATTTTCTCTACATCTGTTACAATGATGAGCCAAAGTACCTCCTGCATGCCATTGGTGTTCCCTCGCCCTATCGTTAACACACCTTCCCGTCTGCCCAATATACAGGCGGCCACAAGTCAGTGGAATGGAATACACCACCCCAGAAACGCATTCAGTGTAATTCGTTTGGTGTCTTGTGGTGCGCTGAGGCGTACTTTTACTGTTTCCTGTCACCATAGGGCATACACTATTGAGTTTACAAGGAGTCGACAGTACGACCTTGACCGCGTACCGGCGTGCCACTTTTTTTTACGTTATGCGAGATTCGGTGAATGTAAGGCATGACCTGCAGTTTATCTTTCTGAAAATGCTCTTTTGGTGGCTTCTTATCTTCCAGTTTTTGTAGGAGAACTAACAGACAATGATGCCTAGGAAAGTATAGGGGATGTTATTAGAAGTAATTGTAATGTAAATGTGAAGAAAGAAAAGTGGACGAAAAGATAACTTGCCACCGGCAGGGACCGAACCTGCGACCTCCGAATAACGCGTCCGATGCTCTACCATTGAACTACGGTGCGGTCATCCCTCCGTCCACTTTATAGGGTATATATGTGCATTAAACGTGGGAGCGTCAGTCAGCGCCGCCTGTTGCCATTGCGGCGAGTGTGGAACACTCATTTTTTTTTGCGTGTTGGCGTCACGTAACACAAGTTTTTGCCAACAGGCAAAAAAAGAGTGTTCCACGCTTACCGCAATGGCAACAGGCGGCGCTGACTGACGCCCAATTCGTGTAAATAAGGGTCTGAGGCAGGGCTGCCCACTGTCGCCATTGCTGTACATTCTATACGCATCCAGACTAGAGCGGGCCTTGCTGAACTCAAACCTCGGGTTCAGCATGCGCTTCAGCACAACTAGTGCCAGCGAGAACCTCCACCTGCCTTGTTTAGCGTTCGCGGACGAACTGGTTGTTATGGCAGAGAGTAACGAGGAGTTGCAATCCCTCCGCGATATCTGCGAGACGGAGATCGCGAGTTTTGGGCTTCGATTCAACATTAAGAAATCAGTGGTCGTCCGTCTGGCTGGTGGGGAGCACTGATGCAGCGGCATTGAGCTTGGGAGGAGAACCACTGGCCGCATGCAACGAGTACAGGTACCTCGGTGTCACCATGTGTGTGGATGTAGCAAAATACAGTCTACACGAGGCTGGGATTCGACAGGCTGCGCTGCAGGCTCAAAACATCCTCCGTCGTCGATGCCTCTGGGGTTGCAACCGCTTCCAAATGATCCGCGACCTATGGAAAATAGTTCACGTGCCGGGTGTGAAGTTTGGAAACGCGGTTGTGTGCATATCGCCAACGACACGGGAGTGGTTGGAGCGTCAACAAAGAGAGGTCGGCTGCTCAGCGCTCGGCTGCCATGCTCGATTGCCAACGAGGCGGTACCAGGGGATGTCGGATGGTCCAGCTTCGAAGCTCGGGAAGCCGCCAGCAAGATTGCCTACCGGGGTCGTCTCATGCTCATGCGACGCACGCGATGGACGCGCCGTGTCTTCGAGTATCTTTCGGCAACATACATGAGGACTGACTGGACACGACGAATCTACCAGCTGGAGAAAAAAAATGCCCCCCACCTCCCCGAAGGGAATCGTGAGAAAATGCGAATGCATTTCGCGCGCGCTTCACTCCATTTATATATGGTGGTAGTGGTTCGAAGAAGGAAAAGGCGCCTAATTTCTGCAGCCTGGTCGGGAGCACGGCGCAGCGCCTGTTTTTTTTTTTTTGCTTTTTTTTTGTTTTTTTTTTCTTGTTTTTTTATTTTTTTTTAATTTTTTTCTTAATTTTCTTTTTTTTCTTTTTTTTATTTTTTTTAAAATTTTTAAAATTTTTTTTTCATATATAGCTCCGCCGAGCTCCCGCGATGCGAGCGCCCTCACGCACCAGAGCGCGCTCCTCCTCTCCACTCACTATAACACCTGCCGAGGCCACCGCGGACAACGCGAACGCCGGATGCCTGACAGCCCGACTAGAAATGCATTCGCATTTAGAACTGGGGATGCGTAAAGCACGCAGCGATGGAGCGGTGTTTCTTACTGGAACATGCCAATCGCTGCTAATGTGCAATGAGAGACCGAAGACTCCGACTGGACACAGAGACTCGCAGTCCGCTTTTAGTTAACGCGCACGCTGCGAATTTTTATTGTTCAACAACGCACAGGAAAAATCTCCCACCGGCACCACCTTGGAGGTCAAGATCTATTGCCATATATACGGGGTGGCCAGTGAACGGTTGTGCAGCGCGAGCATTCGGTTTTTTCAACCAACAAACTCGCTAGCAGACGCTGCCTGTGTCGGCGTCGCATGGCGAGAGAGGGAGATTGGGAGAGGGGGGGAGCGTAGGAGAGGAGAAAGAGAGGGGGGGCGCGCATGCGCAGAGGGAGTGTAGGCGCTGCGGGCAGAGATGCCTAGAGAAGAGAGGGGGGAGCGTAGGAGAGGAGAGAGAGGTGGGACGCGCATGCGCAGTGGGAGTGTGGACGGCGCTGGCAGGGATGCCTAGAGGAGAGAGGGGGGAGCGTAGCAGGGGAGAGAGGAGGGGAGGCGCATGCGCAGTAAGGGTGTGGTTGCCGCGGGGAGGGATGCCTAGAGGAGAGAGAGGGAGAGAGGAGGTTTTTTATTTTTTTTTTGAAAGGGTTTGCGCATGCGCAGTAAGGGTGGTCACGCCGCACACCACCACCACCGGATTAAGCTTCACCATAAGATGCTTCACATCTAACACCTGCCGGCGCGCACACCTCAACCTACCTCCTCCTCCGCGGACAACGCCGCACAACGCCAACGCCGGATGCCTGACATAGCCCGACTATGAAATGCATTCGCATTTAAAAGTATGGCTTCTGCAGAAGCCAGACCTACTGAAACTGCGGCTAAGTGGGCAGTCGAGGTCCGCGTGCGAGTCAGGAAAGCGGAAGACACCCGATGGCGAAAGGCTATGGAGGCAAAGTCCACCCTCGAGTGCTACAGGAAACATAAGGAGAGCATCTGTGGGTCGCGCTTCTATGACAACGGCATTGGCAGTAGCCTCCTCTTCGAGGCGAGAGCTGGGGCTCTTAGGAGTCTTGAGTACCGCAGAAAGTTCGATGACGCTGTCGTCAGCAGCTTGTGCAGGGTTTGCGGTGTAGAGATTGAGACTCAAGAACACCTCGTTCTTCGCTGCCGGAGTCTCCCAACTGCTCCGGTGGAGGGCGCAACGCTCCCACAGGCACTCGGATTTGAATTTGAATTGCTCGATGAAGATGGCAGCAGTGTTGCAGAGTTGCCACTCCGGAATTGGAATGACTCCGGAATCATTCCACATTTTCGCGACCCCGGAATGGAATGGGAATGGAATGGGGACAACGCTTGGAGGAATGGAATGGGAATGGAATTAAGCGCCTTTTTGACGGAATGGAATGGGAATGGAATTACGCCTTTTTCTGAAAATAGAGCCCGTTTTCATCTACCTGCTCTTTTTCAAACTTCTAACATCAGTAAGTCAGAGCCTCGAATTTAACAATAAAGCAGTATTTTTAAAATGACTTGGCCGACTACCAGCACGGTACATTTATAAACAACGCGCCTACTACAATTCTGTCCTTATATAGACTGTGTTGGTCTATGCCGTTGGTATCCGTCGTGCGCATCTATGGCGGTGGCATACCCCCCTTACGCCTTGTGATTTTTCCCCCCCCTTGGCGGGGCCCCAGCCGCCTGCTGTCCTACTGCTGTCTCCCCCATCTCCCCACCCTTCATTTCTTTGTTTTTGCTTCTGTCGTCGGCGGCGGCTCGGACGCATATTCGAAAAAAGCGCTTCTCTAAGTTCTGATGCGTATTGACGCTGGCGCGATACTTGTGTTCACTGCAAGCTTTCGTATACCAGCTTGTTCGTCGTCTCACCTCATACTCCCCCCCCACCCACCTTTTTGCAATACCACCCTGTGTAGACACGTGGGCGCCTTTGCCCGAAACTCTGTCGGCGAAGGTCTGTAGGTCAGCGCAGCACACAGTACTACACGATGAACTGCGTGCCCTCCGCTCACGTACAGAGAGAGAGAGGATAAACCTTTGAATGCATTAACCAAATCTTAATTTTCTCCATATTCACGGCCACTCAAGACGCGTGCCAAAAGTGCTTTGTCTTCTTGAACACTACACTTTTGTCAGCATAAAAATACGCTATGTCGTCATTTTAGCATGAACTCTTTTAAGCTTAAACAATATTAAAACAACATCATTCGTTCAAGCATGCTGACCATGCAACTACTATAGCGGGAGAATTTCCCCCTATGAGAATTAGTAGGGTGGTTGTACTGCACGAGATATGTCACCAAGCTACTATCCCTCGACCTTGGTAACGTGTGCGTACTTTTGCAGTTCTTAATATATCGTCAAGGACGTGCGAGCAGTCCGTTATGTTCGTCGTGTGGCTCCTGCGAGACACTAGAACACATAATTTTAGAGTGTCCAACATTCGTTGCGCAGCGAGCACTGCTCACGAAGGAATATGGACTTATTGGACTTAAGTGCAGGACACTTGACGATTGCCTGTTCCCGGGAGGATGTGCTACTAGGCGTGACCAGGCCCATCGAGCCCTACTAACTTTCTTAAAGAAAACCGATTTGGCCTCGCATTTATAGGCATTATTCCATGTGACTACTTATTTGTGTTTACGTCTGTGTTATAAAACTTGGCGGCGCGCCATCCGTTCTTTAAGATTCTAACAGCCAGCTTTTCATGTACACCCTTCACCGCTGGCGCACGCTGAGCTCGGAGGTGTCGCTCGCGAGATTACGGGATGACTGGCATTAAAAAGCGACCCATTTCTATACCCACTCCCAATGTGGAACGCTGAATAAACAATTCGAACGCCACTGCGCGGCAGGAGACGCTGGAGGGTCACTCCACGCCGCGCACTCTTCAAGAAAAACAAATATATCGAAAAGCGTTAAGTTGTAGCGCGGTGCTCAAACACAAAGAAATAAAAACTGTGACAGTTGTTAGTTCGCGCTCTTCCTATAGACTATTTTACGGGTGGGTTTGTGTGCCGCCATATTGGGCTGTTAACCTTTGTGTTTGTATTTTTAACAACTAAACGAACAGTGTTACGGTAGACGTATACGCGTGAAAACGGTTGGGTTGGTGCAGGCGATGTTTCATGGCCTTATTTATTCACGTCGCGATATACAAGAACAAGAAAACATTGGCTTAACAGCCCAAGATGGCGGCGCCCAGATGCCTAACGGAAAGTCATTATATACATTCATGTTCTTTTCGAGTGTCGTTCCTTGTGTATGAGCAGCGCGCTACCAGTGTCGAGCTGGGACCACTCGCGCTCGTCCTGTCTGTGTTCTCTTCGTGCGTCCTTTGCGCTTTAGCGGTGCGCTGCAAGTATCGAACTCCTTGCCGTTCGTCGTCTGATTTGTTGCTGTCCGATTCATTGGTTCCCCCCTTGCGGCGAAACAGACTGTTTTATTTTCCTGGGTATTTGTTTTTACCAGCACGTTTTGCATCGGGGAGACGTTTTAGGGGCGAAGCTCCTTAGGGTGTGGGTCGTTCCCTCCTCTCTAATAGTATGTTATAGTAGCCACTTTTAGTTCGTTTTAAGAATTGCTCACTAGAGGGCGTTGTGTGTATATGTCCTTGGAAATAATATCAGTAGATGGCGTTAGTGGTTTTCGTATAGTTGACGATTAAGGAGGATAGATGGCGCTGTTATAATTGGGATCGTCGGGCCGACGCGGTACTCGGAGTCGAGCACCGGAGGTGGACTTCATCGTGATCAACGGCGCCCATGTGTCTAGTGTCTCTTCTTATTTGTCCTCGTCCACACCAGCGCTAAGAAACTACCTTTCCATTATGCACCAACAAGCCCACATCGCCACCCTCATCAACGGTGAGGTGAACTTCACCAGAGAGGAGGTAGTCAGCTCCTAGTATCATGTCAGCGGGCAGGTCCTCGAATACGGGAAAGCCGACAAGGAACATGCTTCCGGCTTCGGTTTGGAGATGCACGTCGAGCTTATCGACAGACAATGCACAACCACCGAGGACCCGCAGGGGTGCCTCGGGCCAAGGTTGGAGATTGGCTGGGGGGATGGTGTCGATGTAGCGCCGTGCGTTGAGCGCGGAGCATGCGGAGGCTCCGGTACTCACGGCGGCACAACCCATAGCCAAGGACGCGTGGACGGCGTTCGTCGGAGGCCGATGGGATGATAGAGGCCACTTCACAGGAACCGCGCCGATGCAAGCGTTAACAACGTTCCTAGACGAGAGGAGCCCGTGTGGTGCCGTAGCGTGAACTGGTATCGCGCCGGCGATGAATGAAAGTTGAGCCGCCAAGGAGGCCTGGACGCCGTCCCCGGTCGGCGTTCGCAGAGCCGGAAGGTTACGGGGTGACGAGGAGGCATAGACGCTGTCCCCGAACTGTGGTTGGTGCGGTGGCAGGTGGGCGGGTTCCATGGCTGAGGAAGCGAGGACGGCTTTCCTGGGAGGGCCTGTCCCGGAACGCCGAGGACGCACGAGCACAGGTGGCGTCTGCCTTAAAGCTTAGGCGATACACGGGAGATTCACGGTTTTACCGATGATTCCCTCCGGAGCTTCACCCCACTCATCATCATTCACCTCCTGGATATGCTGTGAATTTTTTTTAAAGAGGGACATTGCCCCGCGCGCAAATTTTTTTATTCCGAACAGAACGGGTCTCACCCATAAAAACTATTACCACCGCAAGGAGCAGAGCTGCTAAACTAAGTAAACCCCTTGATTTCTTGTACTAGTCTAATGTGATTGCTTCCATTATACGGGTAGTCGAGTTTATTATGCAGCTAACGTGAGTTTCAGCGATACCACTAGAATTTTCGATTAGTTATCTGTAAAAGGCGCCCCGTACCGCGTGCGATCAGAATTTTCTCTCTAACAGTGCGGTGGCCACCTTCATCACTGTCGATACCATGTGATAATACGAAGTATTGATCCGTATCATAACTCTAAAGTATTTTTGGGAAGTTTTATGATAGCTCTATCTTATCTGCGAGAACTTACTCCTTACCCTACTATGTTCAAATACTTTTTTTTCAGCGCCCACTCGAGTGCGGTACGTGCAAAGCAATGCACCCGTGAAGTTCCTGATGGTGGACGACGTAACCACCACGCATCTGGATTTGATGCGCCAACTGATGGGCTTCCTGGAATCAAGGTTCCGGCTGATGTATCCGAGCTGCGGGGTCACGGTAGCCGCTCAGGCGATGAACTGAAGGTTGGCAGAGTTGTGCATTGCATGAAATTATCATTGCTCTTAATCACACTATGTTTATCATGCTATAAAATGTCGACTGTTGACGCAAGAAATTAGCTGCTTCGCTCGTAAATTACGATATTTCCTTAAGTTTACCTTACCGCCAAGTTTAGTGTGTACGCAGTACATGCATGCGTATACTCTCCCTCATATGCTCGAGATTACCGATTTTCGGCCTCCCTTTTGTGAGACCGTAGCCGCAAATGTTTCCGATCGCCTCGCAATGGGCAGCACGACCTAGGTACCTAGGTGAAGTAAGATATGATGCTAATCTATTTGAGTGGAGGGAGTGATCATATATTTCACATCACGAAGGAATGAATAAACTAGGAGAGAGTGTGAATGCACGCAGCTTGCCTTTGTGAGTGAACGCCAACAGAGATGCAGCGTTAGCGACGAAATACTTTGACATGTCTGCATACGCTTTTGCAGCTTGGTAGCTTTGCCTGCAGTGACTAGATACTTCTATGAATACCTTTCAAGTTTTTGAGATTACACGTACATTGTACTGATTTTGGCTGATTTCGTACGTTTGTAAAATGAACACGGAAACTACCCGTGAAGTGTATAAATCCGTAGTTTTGCGGAATGGTTATACAGCTCTTGACATGTAAATAAATTTGGTCCGGCCAAATGCGAATGCAAGCCTAATAGGGTAACCCAACGCTATTTTCATCGGCACCACTCAGCTAGGTGAAAAACGTAATTAAGAAATATGCTTCCTTGTTCGTTCCCAAGTGCGATCTGCATATGAACACAACGCCGCCATGCATTACACCGTGGGGAAAGGAAACGTTAGGAACGGGTAATGCGCAACGCGATTGAAACCTCCTGGGCCGACCCAACACGAGATAAGAATGATGGAGCGCGTGGTAGGTGTCAGTGCTCTTGGTTAACTTCTGTTTTTCAACCCTTCTGTGGGCCGGCTGATTTTCGTGCTTCGACTAAAAACTACCGGGCACAAGTCCCCATAGTCTCGCAAACATTTATTTCACGATTTTAACGCAAAACGTCAGGTGCTAAGGAAATGCTGGCTTCACAGAGTGTTCGCCTGCAAAATGAGGCGGCGTGGCGTAATACAACCGTCCAAGATTTTCCTCCTCTGTGTCATGCACCATTTGCCGACTCTCTCGCCAGCAGCTCAAGGCTTAGCAAGCATGGCGCCGCAGTACGACAGTTCACTGGTTGACGGACAGGCCCGTACTACAATCTGCTGCCTCTGTTTCGGACGCCAGTTTCGTGCTTAGAGACTGCATTAAAGAGCTTCGGATATGATGGTATTGTGTTTGGCTGTGTGGATATGTTTCGGATCAGGGGTAAGGTAACTGCAACTCCATTGGTTTACTGTCAGACAAGGCTCATAGAAAAAAGAGGCAGGGAAAACAATATTTCCACGTGTGTGTTAAGCTCTACAGCGCGGATTTCTGTCTCACTGTGCGATCGAGAATAGATAAGCATTTTGCGTTCTGCTCGATGTATGGCTGCGCCGTCGGCATCTCGCACGGAGGCAGAACCGAAGTCGTGGCTCACATTGCATCCATGAAGCATGTGAGTGACGTTCAGTGCCGAGAAAAAGCTGCAGCAACAAGCAGAGTATGTCTAAAAGCAAAACCCTCATAGTAACGTCGTCCTAGTGCAGCGTCTCTTTACTGGGTTTCTGCTTGAACATAACCTTCCATTGACCCTCTTGCCATGGGCCCGTTGTTCGGAAATAGTTTCCTGACTTCTGATGCCGCAGAGTGGTAACCATTACTGGTGCAATTGTGGCGAGATCGCAAGCCATGCTCGGTCGCGCATGGTATCCCTATTGAAAATCTGTCCACCATAGGAATGGTGGATTCCACCATCCATCATTATGGTGGATTATGGTGCTGGAATACGGTGGCATATGGTGTATGCTGGCGTATGATTGGTGCTGGAGTGTGATGGATGCTGGAAACCAACGGAGCGCAAAACGGCTCTAAACCATCAGGACCATCGTCCCTAGCTGTCATACCTAAATAATTGCATAGAAAACATTGAAGAAAGCATCAGGGCAACAAAAAAAAGGCTTGAAAAAAAACCTTCCGTCACCAGGACTCGAACGCGGCACCTTCGGATCCTAAACCAAACATGTTACCACTACGCCTCACTGAAACTTGGTTTGGGTGTCGCAGAACGACTAGTCAACACTAA
Organism: Rhipicephalus appendiculatus; assembly: GCA_030522465.1. Lineage (NCBI taxonomy): Eukaryota > Metazoa > Arthropoda > Arachnida > Ixodida > Ixodidae > Rhipicephalus > Rhipicephalus appendiculatus. The sequence continues at coordinate 7,500 of JALIZH010022090.1, read as the reverse complement.
CACACCGTTTAACTTCAGCGTTGTATGTCGCATACTCGAGACAGACACGATCTTCCCCTCCTACAAAAAATTTGCACATTTATTAAACATAACAAAACAGCTGCCAGCAACAAATGACGTGTCGATAATGGCAATAGCACTAAATTTCTGTTACAATTCACAACGTAAATAAAAAGTGTATATTTACATATCAACCGGCTGTTACTGCCTAGATTATTATATCTGTTTCTCGTTCTTTCGAAAGGGAATCATGTGCAGAGGCTTCGTGTCGACTCTAAGCTCGTTGGATAAATAGGCGCGTACAATTGATTGAATACTGTGATGTTTTTTTCGCGAAACGAGCGTGGCCGTGCCAGCGCACTGATCTGTGTAGCTATCGTTATGTGCAACTACATAACCGCTAAGCCCCCCCCCCCCCCCCCCCCAAAAAAAAAAGAATACAGTGCGTGGGAAATATATGTCATCATATTGGTTCAGTAAGGTGTACGAATTGACAAATATGTGTTCTCGCATACGAGCCAGAGAAGTGGCGGCGAGTGTGACCAGCGGCTATCGGTGACCGGAGGCGTTTGCTGGAAGGGCGTCGCATCTATGTTCATCGCTTCTCGTGCGGACGGTTTACACAAGAAAAAACGCTTCATTTAGTTTAACTGATGTCACAGCTGTGCTGTAAAGTCATTCGTACTCGTCGGAATCGTGTATCCTAAAACCTAGAAGCACCGATGACACGTAGACGGACTCGGTCGGTACGCTAGGCCTAAACTTTAGTGGAAATCATGGTGGTATAATTGTATGGTGGAAGTCATACTTGGTGGCGCTTATCTCGACGCATGCCGAAGGTAAAAGATTGTGCATTTTAGCTTCGCACGCATTTTCACTGTTACCTTAAAGTGCAGCTGAGGTAATGAGTGTGCAAGAATTTCCAGAGTTTCGTTTCTAGCGTGGCGATATGGCGGCTTTTTCTGGTCAACCCATTAAATTTTGAAAAGTCTCGTTTACTTCTACAAATGCACGACGATGTAGCACATTTACCGTCGGTTTTCACAACGACACCTACGTAAAGATCACAATACACACCACATCACGGTTGTCAAACTGATATAAGGACGTGATAAAAACGAAAACATTCACGGATTCTGCGCTCCACAAATATTGAGGCGGCATTGACACCGCATGAATAAAAAAAAAGTGTGCTAGAAAGCGTAATGATCGGCGTTGGCTTATTTGGACTGCAAACACATTTGTCTACACATTCGAGAGGGAAACATTGAAAATAACAGGGATTTCACGTACTGTGCCACGTGCATTTCCATCATGTCACCATCATCCAGCATGTTTCCAGTATGCCACCGTCATCCAGCTTGTTCACCAAGCCATCCACCAAAACATATTTTGCATCGCCACCATCAACCAGCACTTTCCACTGCCACCTTCATTGGCTCGCCACCACCACCACCATCTACCACCATTTTTTCCACTTTCGCCATCATCAGCCATTATGACCACCACAGCTTCCAGCTTATCCACTATTATTTCCACCACATCCACTATTGTTTCCACCATATCCAGCAACTTTTCCAGCATCCACCAACCAAGGATTTTCAATAGGGATGTTGCTTGAAATGACTTATCAGTTGCCATTAACGGCAGTAATGATAGTCGTGATCGATCCTGGTGACGCACGTGGAAAGCTAGGGTTTGTTGAGAGTCAACAACTACATTGTGCACGTTGAAGGAATAAGCAAGTGGCCGCAACATAGGCAACCTGATTATGGACGCACTCGTAGTGTAGTTTGATGTGCCGATAACAAGCGCCGTGCACTCAGCTTTTCTATTTAAAAATGAGCACAGTGGTTTCCATCAAAAACACAAACAGATGAACTACAAACTTACCCCAAATAAATAACTCCGGGATGCTTCCATATAAAATATTCCGCGACAAGACGACCACAAAAACAGCAAGTGGGTACCGAGGCGAAGGGCAGTAATCTGTTCTCTTCATTTAGAGCAGGACGACCTGAAGCTGGCGTTGAAGCACAAGCTGCAGCAGCCGAGAACGTTGCCTTCCGCATTTTCATCTCATTTTGCCTACACGGTGCCAGCGTCTTCATTTACAGGTAGAGCCGTTCGTGTTGCGACTGCCACAGCCATATCACAAACAAAGCGTGATTCTCAAGATGAGCGTGAAGGCCAAATGTTCACACTAAATTCAAGAAAACTCACGCGTAGTCATGTTCAACAAGAAAAGCGAGGTAAATGACACACCGTCGTATGCAGCAAATACCTCCGAGGCAAACTAAGTTAGGGCACCTTTTTTCAACGCGAACTCGATAAAATGACAAAGGATAAAGGCATGAAGAAGACACAGAGGTAGCGCTACTAGGAACACCAATGTGGTGTTAGCGCGACGTGATCGTTGTTCACTGTTGCGTTTGCGGTGTATATAGGGATGTCGGGTCTGAAAAAATATTGCTGTTTCTAGTAGCGCTACGTGTGTGTCTTCTTCGTGCCTTTTTCCTTTGTCCTTGTGTCGAGTTCGCGCTGAAAATAAGTGCCCTAATGATCTACCAGCAAGCCCACTTTGCGACTCTTGCAAACTAAGTCTTGTACCCTCGTAACTTGGAAAATCGTATTAAAACACAAGAGCTCCAACAACCAGATTTAAGGAGCTCTATCACAGACAGTTACAAAAACTCGCACTACGTACTCCAAAAACAAGGGTGGTTGCAACCGGAGAGAAATAATAGAACTTACTGAAAATGCTGGATCGGTACGCTTACGCCGGAGCAGTAAATATCAAGGGTCCCGAATTTCTTCCGGCATAAGTTCGTGAATTGAAAAAGAGCAAGACCGATATGTCAAGACAGTACAGGGCGAAAATCTGTGCTCTGACACGACAGCGAAACAGTAAGGAGGATTCTCAAACTGCCTTGCCTACCTGCGCCTCAGACATTTGTCGCCTCATGCAGTGGTGGTACCGAAGTAACTACAGCTTTATCTGCGAAAGTTTCGAAGTGGTAAGACGCAGTTTACATTCAGAGAAATAGCCATACTGCAACCTCATAGTCGATGAACGATCGATCCAGCAAAGCCGGTTTACAATAGACAAATAGGCTAAATGTTGCTGCTCCCAGTTTCCCACTCCTAGGTTAAGGGATAGCGCCTGTGTTTTTCTTCTCCTCTGCCAATCGCGCATTTGCGCTGTGCAAACATGTCGCTAGCCCAGAGGCTCTTTCGCGCTGTTTAGCGTGGAGTTTCTAAGCCATACTTTACTGCAGGTGGATAGTTCTTCGCAAAAACCTTAAGCACCATCAGCTGCCCTTCACGTGCAATTTTGAATTGTCCCGCAAGGTCATTCCGTTTGTAGGCAAGATGTTTGCTCACACTTTATTTCATCACTATAGTTCAAGTTTCAGAAAGTTTTGTATCTTGCGTCAATTGCAAACAGTGTAATTCGCACTAGCAGCAATACGAAATTAAGCGTTTACACGCCGGAGATTTTACATGTTGCGCATAAATTCTCACGCTGGTTTCCTTTGAAGCATAAAAATTTATTGCGCATTGTAAAAACAAAAATCCCCGTAACAAAACAGTCATCGTCGTAAAATTCACCAATGTCCCAATGGAAAGAAAGAACAATTTTGGCGACAGGTTAGGGCGACACGATTGTTAATTGCACTGTAATATTCTCAACATAACTTGTTTGCGCATACTGGCGTAACCAGCAAGGTCACCCTTATTGGCCTGTCAGCTGGCGTGTCTTGCTCACTAAGAGCCGTAATGCACACTAATGGGCGTAAGCAAACTATGCGTGCAACCAATGCGTGCAGCCTGATGGCAACCTGCACAAGCTGGGTTCCGTTACCGGTGTTTAGCCCCGCAGTTGACGGCGCAAAAACTAGCTCTTGCAGCGGCGCAGGAGAGCGATCTGCAGGTCTCGCGCCCTTTTTTCTTTTATGAGGCCGTCCTCCAGATCTTTCTTTCCTAGATCTATTCCAAGAAAAAAGGGTGGACATGCGGCGGAGTCTTCTAGTTAACAACGTCAGATGGAAGTTCAGATCAGTCGGATTCCTAAAGGGATGCTTGTTTGAGCTCGTGAACTGTTTTCCACCTTTCTCTAAGCCTTAATTAAAAGGTGTGAGGGGATCACCGTTGGCTTGCAAGCGTGCGTGGCTATGCGACGGGAGCAGTGCTACATTAGGCGCGATGCGCCTAATGCGGCCACTCCCTGTCCTGCACCACACTAGCAAACCACCTTTGCTGGAACGTCCGAGATTGCGAGAGAACGGACGAAGGACAACAGCAAGTTAGGACGCAAAAAAGAGTTTAGCGACGAGAGAGCGTGCAGAGACAAGCGAGCGAGTGAATGTTTGCGAGCGAAGAGCGTCTAGTAGATATTGACTGTTGTAAATGTAGCCTGATCGAGTGTGTTCTTTTAAATATATAAGTTGTGTATTACGTTGTGTGTTTTCAATTCACCATTTCCTAACCCTTGGAATCTCCTCAATTTCACAGATTTCCCGGTTCACCGACTGGTGGAGTCGGATGTGTTCCCGTGTACGACGAGCGTTCACGGTTTGGTGTGCCAACCCCTGGCTACGCCACTGACCTACTGAGTCGCTATCGAAATGTATAACTCATCACTTGTCGTATAATATACCATTTAACCAGCCCTCTTTGTTCAAGATACACCTCATTTTCTTCGAATAATTTATTCGAAACACACACTCGCGTATCCCGCCATTGTGGTAACATTGAATGTGTACTCCTTGTATACGCATATACCTATCGCTGCAGGGATTCAAAGTCACTCATAGAAAGCAAGGAAATAACACCAGCAAACTTTCTGCACTAGTATGGGAACTCCTTTTGCCTCAACATAAGCAAACGTTTTTATGCGAGCTGTTGAAATCATGTCCAGGTGAGCCTTCCACCTATCTCCATTACATAAACGATATATTCATTATATAAAAACATGGCATAAGCGCACTGAACGCATTCATTCACCACTGCGGCACTGCAACGCGTATAACAAGGATCTATAGCAGCACAGCTATTTGGCCTAGTTAGAAACGGTGTTTCCTTAAGAAGCGCGAAAGAAACACAGGGACGAAGGAGCGATACACACAGGACATTAAGATTGTGTATAGGATATCCATGACGTGTGCGTACCTGTATGTAGGTCACACTGGCAGGTGTGTGAATACAAGATTAAGAGTGACCACTTTAAAAGGACGTCCTGGCACACGCCTCGCCCTTCACTGCAACGAATGTTAGAGCACGTCCCTTGTTTATAACACTGACATTCTTTTTTAACATTATAAACAAACATCTAGAGAAATCTTAGAAGCATTTTTCATTTCACAGCACCTAAATAACTGTGTAATCCTTCCATTTCCATATCAGACAGAGACATCACTGTTATCTGCTTTTAGTGACTGTTTAGCCACTACACGTGTTTACTATGTGTTCACGTACCTTGCACAGTTCTGGGGTGCTATGCAGGATGGCCCGAGCTTCTCGGGCACACGAGTTGCTCCGAGCTCGCACTGCGGCGGTCATGGCACAAAGACAGAGCAGAGCGCGTGATAGCAGCATTGACAAAAACGGCTACATGAACGAGCGTGGCGTCAAAAACGCATTTGGGGCATCTGCGGCGGTAATCAAAGAAACACCGCGTGCGAACACGTCAGCGCCGCCACTCAGTCCACATTTCAACAGTGCAGCGACGTCAGCGTGATTGTCGCGCTATCTTTTTGCCAACTCAGCATTGCGCCTCCCACAGGCATGTTCGTGGGCGTTCTTCCACTTTCGGGCATGTTCTTTCGTTCCACCCGCAGCCTAGAAATTTCCACTCTCGAAGGCAACAAGGGTGCACACGCTGCACTCTCGTGCAGCTCGTTTCGCTTCTATCAAATATTGCGGATAAATATACGGACAGGTTGTCACCAGGGCCGCTCGCATCATTGCGGCAACGCGGCTGTGAGTGGTACGTCGTCAGCGCGGTGAAATTGAGTGCTAGACATCGCAGCCACGTGATGATATAACTTTTATTTCTTCGTGCGTGTGTGCACAGTCTGCGCGATAAAGCTGATAGATGAATCATGCCGCTCGCTGGCGTTGCGGCGTGAGCACTGCTCCTTCGAAAGCGCAAACGCAGTGGGTGGACCCGATCTTCGCCGCGGGCGTCTGTCAATCAAACTGATTGACGCATGAACTCGGGTACAAGCTCGTTGATTTTGAGAAGGCCCCAGTTCAACTCGTGACTATCATGGTGCCGGTGTGACTGTCAAAGGTTTCATGTGGTGTACGCTAAGCAGCAGCTTCTTTGCATATAAAATAATTTGCTGAGCCTTTACTACTTGTGCAAGGCTGGAGCCATAGAGGAGCTTGTGATCATCTAGCTTCTTCCAGCGTTTTAAGTCGGTCGTCTACTCAGTCTGCTCGGTATACGCTTCGAAGTAAAGAACGCATCAGCTCGGTCTTAATTTTGATTATGTTAATTAGCCAGGACCTAATTAACATAATATTGAACAGTTTTGTCTTGATTGGTAAGGTTTTAATTGAAACGACAATAATTACCTCGGGTGCAATTAGCACGATCTTGATTAGTATGCAGCTAATTAACATAAACCTAATTCGTATGATCTTGATTAACGTCATATTATTAAGGTCTAATTAAGATAAATTTACTTAGCGTGCTTATAATTAACGTCGCGTTAATCAGGCTGGTATTAGCACGGTCATAGCTTTACATGGCTTCATTAGCATGGTCTTAGTGAGGTATGGCTTCATTAGCTCGATCTTAGCATGCCTTGGCTTAATTAGCTTGTTCATAGCATCTCTTGACTAATTTAGCTAGGTGTACCACCCGGCCACTTAGCTAATCAGCCGGGCGCACGTCCTCGGGCAGCGAGCACACCATGAAGGGATGAAGAGGGCGCGCGCCAGTCGAGCAATGCGCAAGAATGTGCAGGCTGACCATGATGATTGTACACGTGGCCTCGGATTTAGCTACGGTCGCGATATTGTAAAGTGCTCGGCCGGAACTAATCTCAGAGGCCACCGTGCTAATTATTCTAAAGGATACTTGGCACAGACATTAAAAGTTTCAAAACGAATTTAAACAGCCCCTGCCTTTAAAAAATATCATCAGTAAACCTTTCTGGCACTTTTATTGCATGGGTGCACTTCTGCACTCAGTGGAACGACAAACAAATGAAAGAAGATGCCTCTGGTTTGAAAACACCGCCCAATTTTGTCGACCGTCCTTGACGTGACGCTGCGTTCCATCGTAACTAATGGAACGCAGCGCGCGCTGAAGGGTGGATCTGACCTTTTCGTACTGTTGGCTCGTTCGAAAGGGGGTGTCGCCAGAGCTCGGAAAAATCCCGAGTTTCGCCAAGCTCGGGCCATCCTGCATAGCGCCCCTGTTCGGATAAGAAGTCCGAGTTTTCCGTTTATAAAACTAGTCGTTAGAAAGCGCCTGTCCTGTGCGTA
>JALIZH010022088.1:0-33456 GCA_030522465.1 Rhipicephalus appendiculatus | reverse complement strand
AAATTAAACAAAAGGGGAACTGAAGGCAGAGCTCACCCAAAACACTTATGTAGCAGTAAAAAAACTGCATTATTATTGCGATAGCAATTATATACACACTCTTGACGGGTTTTTGCCATCGCCGCCATGTTCCGTATAAAGTCCAAATTGATATCATGCCCCCCGCGCATCGTACTCTTACCCGCGGGTAAAAGCGCGCGAGTGGGGGGCAACGAGTGCTGCTGAAACAGAGATGAAATGAGCCGGCCCATCTCTATCGCCCGGAGGCCGCATGCGATAGCATCCGCCAGCGTATTAGACCTGCCGTTGAATGCTCAAGCAAAGAGGAAACACCCCGCCCGTCTTGAGCGAGCATGAAAAGACGCGGAGGGGTAGGGGGGGGTCACTCGAGCAGCGACAGTGAACTTTGATTTTAAGGGCGCGGTACGATCGTAGGCGCGCACGCTATCTCGGCAAGCATCAGCGCATGGCTCGTACACCTTTCCACATGCTGTGCTCTCAACGCGAAGAGACTGTGTGAAAAGAGCACTTCTGCCTGGAACGGTCGTATTTTCTTACACCAGCGTTTTGTAGGCTTACGCAATATCGGATCCAAAAGAGTAGGTTGCCAGCCTTACTTCGTATAACATTACAATTTGTTGCTTTCGCATTCATTGCATTGCATTCAGCGCACCATCGTGTTGCCGGAGCTAATGGGCTAATCGCGAAGGCTAGCGAACTCGCGGCGCAGTGCAAGACTGCGAAGCGCTTGACGAGTCGACCTCCGAAGATCCGTTGTCACTGCGGTCTTGCACAGTTTCCACCAGCGCCTAATCTGACATCCCGGTAGTGACGACATGGTTGTCCGCATAAAAAAAAAAAATGCAAAGCTGAACGTCCTCGGGGGCCACTCCATGCACGCGCGCCGCGCAGTGAAACCATGCACGCGCGCATGCACGGCGTCGAAAAAGAAGAGACGTATACCACGGAATACAATTAGGAAAAACGCTCTCCATATGCAGCGCGGCCCCACATATGCGACGCGAACTTGCAACGTACCGACGCGGTGCAAGATTTTTTAGGGGCGAAGCTCCTAAGGGTGTGGGTCTGTCCCTCCTCTGTAGTTGTAGTAGTAGTAGTAGGTAGGTAGTTAGGTAGATAGCTACCTATAGTGGAATGTACCCACTCCACGCGATAAAGATGACGATGACGCAGTATAGTGGAATGTACCCACTACACGCGATAATGATGAAGTACAGTAAAACCCCGTTAATTCGGACTTCACGGGACCGGAGAAAATGTCCGAATTAACCGAGGGTACGAATTATCGCGAGTACGTTCAAAACACTTGAAAAATGTATCCTACACCATCAGAAAAATGTATCCTACACCATCAGACTTATTTCTTAAAAAAGTCGGTGATCGCGGTTTGCTTCGCGGAGACAATGTGCGAGGAAGTCACAATTTTGCGGAGTTCCTGCAGGTGACTTAGTCCGCGCACACTGTTTGAGGAAACCATGCAAATGTCCTCTGAGACGGCCAACTCCTGACGGCAACTCCTAAGTGGACGCGACGGCCGACGCAAGAACTAGCGGCGCTGCTGTGCCATCTTGCTTAAGGTCCCTCTATTTTTCAAAGGTAGCGCAAACTCCTCCTCTCAGCGCCGTTTCCTCCTCGCCCGTCACTCCCGGCCGCCGTTATTGGGCGAGACTCGCAAGACGCGCCCGGCCCGCATGCGGTGCGTCGAAGCGCGTGCTTGTACTTGCTTGGAAATGCGACAATTCTGGGCGCAGATTCACTCAGCTGTTTGTACGTAAGATGTGTAGTAAAAATAATTTGTGGTTGGTCGGTACATTAGCTATCATTTCGCGTTTTGTAAGCAACAAATCGCACACAGAAATCCCATTGCGGCACCTTACGCGCGAACAGCTTTCTGGACTTGGGACCTGTTTTGACAACGTGAAAACCTAGCATTTGTGCATTGTATTTGACTTCATAAATGTAGGATGCATCGCTCCGCACCAGGTGAACAAGAGGGAGAACATGTTAAACGCAATCCTAGGAAGTATTTACAGCTGCCGTTTTTTCTCTTCGGATACTGTGGTGTTTGTTCACAAGACGCATTTTGGAAAATCAGACGCTACATCAAATTATGAACACACAACACGGCGGAGGCACTTATTTGCTAAATATCCCCAGCGTGCATTCTTTTAAATTTCGAACTGCGTTCACGCGCTTCTGTTGCTCCCTCGGGTAAATACCTTTTTGGTTCCATCGCGTGCTGCTCGTGCTCATTAATTGGAGACTCTTCCAGTGTGCTCAGTTTGTGAGATGTTATGCTGGTATTCCTATTGCTAAAATACGCTCCTTTGTTCACAGGAGAGCATGGACATTTTTTTTCGGTAATTGGCTAACGGTAAGCTCGTGAACGCACCCTCCCGCGTTCGTCACTAATTGGGCGAGAACAGCGAGCAGGTCCCTCCCTCAGTAATGAAGCCTCCAAATGCAAATAACTGTTTTTAATTTCCATTGATCACAGATTTATAACTAGTTGAAACAATTAAAGAAAACACAATTACTGTAGCGAATCAAAGACGCTTTTTCTCGTTGACAGAACAAATATGCGTTTAAAATTATAGTTTGCATGCGGGCAGCTTTGCAGCATATTGCTAAGTAAATTACGCTCATCAATCGATGCTACTTACTTGCCATGTTTCTTTCTTTATCGTACACATCTCATCACCACCCTCTATTTATGAGTGCTAAAAAAAACAGCTCCGACTTTGTCAGAGTAAGTTTTTAACGACTTTTGGCAAATAAATTTTGTAAAATCTACGGGCTGAGCGAGAAAACAGAGATCTTCCAAAAATATTTTTCTCAAACGTTGCAGTAAAATTTTCGCAAAACAATTAGTAAATTGCGAACACTAAGGATTTCGCTGTAAATATTTGTACGAGAAAGCGTGGCCGATAATGTCACGCCAGTTTTTTTTTGTCTAACTTGGGCATCAGTTTCGAGCCTTAGCTTCATCCAAAAGAGTTAGAATGGTAAATATACGCGAAAGGGTTTAGTAGTGATCGAGGAACAGCAGAAAGCTTGTCACCCTTGGCAATGCTGTTCGAGCATCCAAGAGCGCAACAAGTTGGCATCTGGCTGCAGCCGATGACGTCTTTCAAACAGCAAAAGGCTATAAGAATCCTGCCCTCACGTACAGCGCGCACATGCGGCGGTGTTTCAACGCCCGATAATGGCTCCGTTTTCCGGCACCAGAGCAAGAGGCAGAGGGTTCATCGGGGAAAACTGGTCACGTGTCGGGCCTAGTCCAATAGGGGAGCACAAAAGGGCGAAGAAGAGAGGAGAGACGCAGAAGGCGGGGAGGACATCCTCCCTTTCCTTTTTGGACAATGGTTTGCGCTACCTTTGAAAAATAGAGGGACCTTAATCTTGCTTCATGCCTCACGCGTCGCGAGAAACGCGCAACGCGTCGCAAGCGCCTACTCCGCGCGCGTCTGAGCTCGCGGCGGCAGGTGCGTTGCCTCCGCGATGAGCACGATGAGCATCGGCAACGCGCCAATGGGAGCAATGCTGTGTTGCCGTAGCCGATCCCGGTGGCCATGGCAAGTGAAGCAAAATGGAACGGCAGCGCCGCAAGTTCACGCGTCGGCCGCGTGTGCCGGCTCGCGAGCGGAGCTGCGAAACTGAACGCGCAGCTGTCGTCGCGCGGAGCAGACGAAGCAGCGACAGAGAACACCTACGACGCACGACGCGAAACACGTCAGTTTTCCAACTGCCTCCATCTTTGCCAGTTGCTGATGATAGTAGCGATGCGCCTTTCATTTGGTTGAAAACCAGCGCCATGATTTTTTTTTTTGTGCCTCCGAGATGCAGAGCTCATTCCTACTTCGTTTTAAATCTCGGAGGCCACGATCCGATCTCGGAAGTTTAGGTGCGCCGTCGATTTCGGACCCGAAGCGCGGCCGCGGCGGAATCCGCCGCTGCTTCCCCGTCGTGACCCGACCTACCCGACCTCGGTCGGGAGTACGAATTAACCGAAGCGCGGTCGAATCTGTCCGAATTAATGAGAGTTTTCAATCATAGAACAATGCACATTTTGGACGGGACCAGACGCCGCGGCCAAATTAACCGAAATTCCGAATTAACGGGGGTCGAATTAACGAGATTTTACTGTATAAGCAGGGGCGGCGCCAGGATTTTTCTACTGGGGGGCACCCAGGATAAGTGAGTTCCTTCAGGGGGGGGCTGGGAGGCGGGGAATTCAGACGTTGTGTTTTGACTATGTTTGCTCTTGGGGGGCAAGGGGGTGGGGGGGGGGGGGGGCAGGTGGGCAGGTGAAAATTTTGGAGGGGCTCCAGCCACCCTGTACCCCCCCCACTGGCGCCGCCCCTGAGTATAAGCGCGTTCCAGTATAGTGGAATGGACCCACTACACGTGATGACGATGACGCTGATGACCATGAAGTATAAGCGCATTCCAGACCACACATTATCTTTCTGCCATGGATGAAAACGATCGAGCTTCGCCCACTCATCATCATTCACTTCGTGGATATGGCGTGATTTTTTTTTATGGGTCACTTTAACGAAGTGCAGTTCAGAGACTTCTGCAGCAATCGAAAAGTAGAGCTGCCAACGCTAAGGTCGTTTTCTTTTTTCTTTTGGTTTGAAGGGAGGGGGGAGGGCACGAAGGGAAGGGGAGGGCGGCAAGAACGGCGGCAACTCCGGCTCGAGGGGGCGCCTGCCCGCCTCGCAGTCGCCGGGGCTCCGAGCGTGCTGTGCGCGACGCCGCCACTTCGCGCTTCGTCAGCGGCGAGGCAACTGCGGAAGATGCATGCTCGTGCCAAAATGACAAAATCTGGGGCAAAATTTTCAGGTTGTCGGTGGCGAAAATTCGTTATATCAAGGGTGTTTCCCGCTGTCACTTTGTTACATAGAGGTCGCAAATACATGTGCTTCAATGGAGTAACGGCGGGGAATAGAAAAACTTTGTAATATCGAGGATTTCGTTATAGGCAGGTTTAACTGTAAATATTTTTAGGGGCTAAGTTCCTTAAGATCGAGGCTTGTACATCACTCCCCCGGTGTCCCCCGGTGTAGCCATGTTAGTGCGATAACGATGATGCTGCCATCACAGCACAGCACATGCAACGTAACCATTATACGCCATGACGATGACGCTGATGATGATGAAGAATAAGCGCGTTCCAGACCACACATTCTCTTTCTGCCATCACGGCACAGCACATGGAATGTACCCACTATACGTCATAACGATGACGATCACACTGATGACGATGAAGAATAAGCGTGTTCCAGACCACACATTCACTTTCTGCCATGGATGAAAACGATCGTGAACGTGCTCTCGCCCGTGAAAGGAAAAACGGCAACGCCGACAACAAGCTGCTACCCCGGAGTTGACGCGGAAAGCGGCGACTCAACGGCAAAAACACATTGTATATACTGTACACACGCCCTGTCACTCATTTACATGCGTGAGTGGGCAATGTCACGGGTGATTTACGGTAAGAACGATCCCCAGTGCTTCTCCCACTTGTCATGATTCACTTCGTGGAAATGCGAAATTTGTTTTAGTGAAGCTGGCTAAATATTAGGGGTGCGCAAATTATGCGAGTAAACATGGTATATAACATATACTGTTTGATCTATTTGATTCAAAATTATTTGCTTCGAACTTAAAGCTTACTACAGTCGAATCCCGCCATAACGAAGTCCGCTACAACGAAATTTCCGCCACAACGAATAATTTTCGATTCCCTGTCAGCCGCCCATAGAAAACAATGTGAAAAATGTCTCGTCACAATGAATACTTTTCCTGGATACTTCCGCTTCAACGAAGTTTTTGCGAGTACTATACCGCATAAGGAAAAGGAACTTCCCAAGATTGCCGCGAAATTCCGCTACCAACTCGGCCATTTCTCGTTGGCTCGTGACTTCCAGAGCGCGCGGCCGCATCGCTACACCCTTGTCTTCATCGGAGACACGCTTTCTCCCACCACACGTGTATTCCGGTAAATTTTTCCTCACTGAGATGCTCGGCGACACATCGCCCATCCACCATGATGCTGCCGGTGGCTTTGTTGCACTTGCGGGCCGCGGCAGAATCATTCTTCAAGAACTCCTGCCATGTCTTTGACGTCGCGCTCAAAACAAAACTACCGCTCGTCGTCACTAGCCCTGCGATCGTGGACATCCACGGTGTTATGAAGGCGCACGCGCGGCCAGCGCATGCCTAGTCCTAGCGTAACTACATTTTGCTGCAACCGCTGCGAACACAAATGCGGTCGTTACGGACGCGATCACGGACGACCAGGAAAGTACGCACACATCCAACGCGCACAGACTCAACCCAATACTGCTTGCCGCAACGCTGCGGACAAAAAAGCATCGATGCGAACAAAGATAGCAACGACGCAGCTCTGAAGGCACGCGCACGGCCAGCGCAGCGCGCACAGATTGAAAACGGAACTATCGTTTGCCGCAACCGCTGCGCAGGAAACCGCGGTCGCAATCGTCGCGTTCATCGATAGCGACTACGCTCCGAAGATGCGCAGCTAACACAGCCGTAGATTAAGGGCAATAAAGCCGTAAAACGGCACGAAGCGTGACGGCTTTCCTGTCGTTCGCTTATGGCTATGGTAGTGCGGAGCTTCGGCACTTTCAGTTGCAGTTTTCAGTTGGCCTCTAGCGAAGCTTTGGCACGCTCGTTCGCGGCGCTGCGCACTCGGCACGCTCCAAGGGTCGTCTGAATATCGTATTTTCTCGTGTATAACACGCCCTTGCATATAACTGGCACCCCCGACTGCAAACCGCGGGAGAAAAAAAAAGTACTCGCGTATTGACGTATGGCCGCCTTCCTTGCATTACCGTGAAGGCGTGCCGTGAAGCCAACTTGCGCACCACAATTCTCGTATAACCCGCACCTCGAGTTTAGCGCCAATTTTTTTCTTCTGTATATTTTGATCGTGTTATACATGAGAAAATACGTTCACTCCGTGTGCGGCCAGGTACGTCTGAGTTTGTGAAAGTTCAATGCAGGCGCTTGCTGGGACCAAAGGACGAGTCATAATCATCAGATCCTACTGAATTTTGTGGTCTATAGATGAAATTTCACTGCAGTGAAATTCCGCGACAACGAATTTTTTGCACGCGTCCCGTCAATTTTGTTGTAGCGGGATTTGACTGTATTTGCCCATCCTTGGTTAGGTGATTACTTACATCTTTCTTCTTTTGCAGGAGGTAAAGTCCCGGTCTAGAAGAACCCACAGCAGCAATGGCGAAGGACAGTGGCTCTTCGTGGAGCGTGCAAAGTCGAAGATGTGCTTTCCAATGAACTGGCCTTCACACATTTGCTACGCACCGCCGCAGTCACCCGCCACGTCTGAAAAGCAGCACTGTTGTCACTTCCCTCCCCCCATTTTTTTTATAGGCAGCATGGCTGTGCTTTATCTTTTTTTTGCATTTTTGCGTAGTTCGTCTCACAGCGGCACCATGGTGCAAAGTGCCGCTGTGCTATTTCAGGTGTAAATACATCCTCTAGCCTGTTTGACACTGTCATTGAAACAGATTGTTCTGATGTGGTTCACTGTTGAGGCATCTCTGGCTGCCTGATAGTTGTCAATGTGGCAGTTTGGGGTGGTTGAATAAAGGAATCTATTTGATGAAAAATGCAAGCGTTTTCACTTCACGACGTCGCAGTGTTGCTATCACTCGAGGGCTCTGATAAAACTAATTTGAAAAGAATCACATGAAACTACACAATCCATCGGCAATGTGTAGTAGGAATCTATTATGGACACAGGCTGGTTTCACTGGAGCACACAGTTCAGTAATGGCGATAATGCACGGATGTTTGCCTGTCTTTAACTGGAACAGAGCAGAAGTCTATTATGTGTAAGCTCCTCTTAATGCAGACAGTTTCGCAATGGCAAGTGTTTGGTGTCTAACGGTGAGAATATTTTGTTGGATCTCATATGCTTCTGGTATCAATTTAAACAAAGGTTTCTTTAATGTTTCATGAAAATTCACACTGCCCTTTAACATGTGCAGTCATGTTCCAAACCTGCGGGCTCAATTTTTTGGCAGTGCATTGATGCTGCATTTCGTTTTACATTTTTGGGGCAACATGCTGTTTTCATCACTGACCCTTTACTGGGCACCATTTTTCTAAATATAAGGTGGCATTCACTTCCACATTATTAAGCCTATGATTAGCTGTACATATTCAAGATGTTTATCCTGTGCTTCATGTCTCCTGCGTAATCGGATGCTTCGGCTACATTTTGTTTCTCATGGAGCTTGCATCTTTTTTAGAGTATCATAGCCCCTCAGGCTGCATTGATTTGCTGCACCATATTCAAGTCCGACCCATTTTGCAAGGTAGCACCCAGTGCTTTCAAAGGGAGAGGAATTAAAAAGTTCGTTTCAGGAAAGACCGAAGTCGCACTGTGTACAGTCCTTGTTTTCATTTGGTTTGTTGGTAACGGTTGGCCCCATAATTTGATGCTGGCATTTGAAGGCTATGGCATGCACCTGGTGTACGTGCTAGTTTGTGACATGCTAGTTTGTGACATTATAACTGAGAGCTGGTGGTGTAGCTATGAAAGCATGAAACGTATGTAGGCTAATATCTATCATCGCAATGTTAGTACAAATTTGAATGCAGCTCTGTTGTTACATGTAGTCTTTGCACAAGTTCTCCTTTATGTAAAAAAAAAGTTTTTCAGACAGTTCAAGCAGCTGATCTTGAGTCTGGATTTTACAGTAAATGAAACAGATTTTGACGGTATTCACTGTGGCTGCAAGTGCTGTGTTGCATAGTTCAAAGGGTAGTTTTGCCCAAGCAGAGTACAGTAAGAGCTTGTTAATTCGAACTGGAAGGAGACTAATATCGTTAGATTAAGCAGAGTTCGAATTAGCGGGCGGGCGCTAGAATGAATAGACATCGCAGTACAGAACCCTAAGAAGCCACCTCTAGACACATTATCGCGAACTTGGTGCTACTGCACGTTTGTGGCAGGTGATTTCGTCAATTAATTTCATGGTGCTTTGACAGCGAACAGAATTTACTGATCAGTCAGTGATACGCCAGAAACAAGCACGGACATGTATTCATGTGAGCAGTGAGCCTTAATGTGAAATATATAACGCTGTTTATGCTCCAAAACACGTTTATTTACATTGCAGAGATAACGCTATCAAAATTAAAAGCAATCGTTAATTTGCGCTTGCTTGCGTTTCTTCTGTTGCGATTCCATGAGTACTGTTTGCAGCTTGAATAAGAGCTCCAGCGCAGTGTCTGAATTCTCATCTGCTGAGAAATGCTGCTGTTTCGTAGTTTTGCATCTCTAGTAAACTTGGTTTAGTTTGGTTTTGCAACACATTGTGACCATTTTGGGCCAACTTCTACAAGGAGCAATGAAAACCAGGGATTCTGAGTTCGGATTAACTGTTGTGGAATCCACAGCGTTCGACTTATCGAGGGTTTTCCCCCATAGAAGTACACAGGGCTGTGCCGGGACCAGGGCACCAGTTCGAACGAACTAAGTTTGTATTAACCGAATTCGAATTAATGAGCTTTTACTGTATCTGCTTGTCACTGCTAAGGCCATGCTGGACAGAGCTGCACCATAAACACATAGGGCAGCACAGTTGGAACATGTAGTACACTCAGGAGAAAAGCATGCAAAACATTATTGCGCCTAGGAAGAAGACGTGGACAGAAACAAAGGAGGAGGACATTACATCGCTCCATTCCAGACTGATTTTATCATGGAAAATATGCTTTTAAGCTAAGTATGAAAGGTCCCCTCTTTCCTCCCTCACTGTTCTCTAGTCTTCATTGAAAGGTCAGTTGAAGCTGCACATGCTGCCTCTGCCTTTTTTGATAAATTTTGTTTTTCTTGTCCCCCCTCACAGTCTTAACATAGTGCCAGGCTGGAACAGTTGCATGCAGAGATCCAAGATGACTGGATAGAACATGTTCTTGAGCTAGTTCGTTTCCATTTTTGATGCCATTGTAGGACATGTAAAACAAGACACAGTGGGCTTTGCTGGTGTTCTCTGCTGTGTTTAGTAGTAGCAAGCCATGGTGTCCAGTGTTGTGTTGTTTTTCTGTTGTTGTTTTACTTGCACTACAATGGCTTCACCAAATCAAGATGTACGTCTGCAAGTGTAGCATGCTACAAATATGTGTACATTTCTGCACTTCTTTATTAATCCTTGTTATGTCGTTCATGCACCTGCTTGTGGGTGAACAAAGCAATTTGGCAAACCGCTAGGTTGTCTATTAGGTCATGTGCAGGGGGTGCTTTTACAGTATAGACGGGTCACACAGTCATTGGTTTAGCTTGCTCACTCTGTAGGCTGCCTAACTGGGACAAGATAGTTAATCTGTTACATGTGTATAATCTGTCATCTGTAAACATATAGTCAGTATGGATTTTTTTTTTTCATGATAGGGTACAAAACGAAAATGCTTAGCCGATGTCGCGCTGTAACAAACATTCCACCTCTGGTACATGAAACGGTAAAGCTTTTGCAGCGGGGGTGTCTTCAGTCTGTAAGGTGGGTGCTAAAAGGGCTAGCTATCATTTGTATTGTGTAACCATGCAAGGGCATTTCTCTGTACACACATCTCTGTAGTTGGTTGAATACAATTCGGGCAGCCACGTCTGGTTACAGTGATGCAACAGAATAACGCACAGGGACGGACATTCTGATCACTAACACACCTTCTTATGTTACGAATAACGTACATTCTTGTGGCTGACAGCATGAATGTGGCACTGTCTGTCGTAGGTGTGCACCTTACTGCCTGTATTATCTTGTGTGCACCTTACAGCATTATGTTTCATGTCTTAGTACCAATGAAGCCAAGTAGTTAGCTTCTACACAAGTTGTGTTTGTGTGCCCTTGTTTGTCGGCTGTTTTTTGTAGCAGTGTTTCCCAGCTGTCATTACTAGGGGTGTACGAATAGTGAAATTTGTTCTCGAATCGAATAGTGCCGAATAGTGGCCAAAAATATTGAATTCGAATTCAAATCGAATATCGAATAGTAGCATTTTCGTGGAGGCGCAAATTCTCGAGGCCCATGTGCTTAGATTTAATTGTACGTTGAAGAACCCCGGGATGTTGAAATTTCCGAAGCCCTCCACTACAGCGTCTCTCATAACTATATCGTGGTTTCGGGAGGTTAAACTACATCAATTATTATTAATACCGAATAGTATTTTTATATGAAACGTGTACCACCAGTTATGGCAAGACAAAGGAAAGGTAACGACGCTACGGCGTGCTGACAACTTTACTACGAACTTGTTCGGAGTTTTTTTTTTTTCAGCGTTTGTGGGTGCATAGGCATGTTGATAGAAGAGCCACCATTGCAGTCATCAGCACTAATCCTAACATCCTAAAGGCTAACAGACGCGATATGGCAACTAGTTCTTTTTCTTTTTCCCCACAGTCGCGCAATACGGCTAATCTGACTACAGTAATGTTGTGCTTCATCGCCATGGGTGCTCTGGGCCCAAAAATCTTTGGGCGAGCGTTCACAGCAGTGTTTTATCTGCGCGCAGGACCGAATGGGAGCTTGTGAACGAGTGGTGCGGCGCGGCAGTGGCGACTGCGAAGCATGAACAAATTTTCACGAGTGAAGCCAATCCCTGAGGGTATCGCGGGCCAAAGTCGGGACGTTTTACGGCGCTTGTGCCGTACGCGACCCAACTACGCTCAGAAGTCCTTGTCTTCTTTTCGGAAGTGATGTTGTGGAGGGCTTGACACTTCTCCCACGAGTTTTCTTTTACGTGCGGAGATGTCATATTCCCCTTTAAAATAAACATGCACTCGCTTTTGAACACGAATATCGGTGCAAGTGTTAACCAAAGGCCTACTGTAACTACGTTAGCGATTGTTTTAGCCACCCACCCTAACCAAGTTGCACCATTGGCCTTTGTCGTGTTTTAGATATTCGCCCGGTCGAATTATTCGAAACTTCGAATACCAGCTATTCCAAAGTCGAATCGAATTATTCGATTAGGTACTATTCGATTCGAATTCGAAACTCGAATATTCGCACACCCCTAGTCATTACATCACAGCTGTGTGGCATACTTGTTGCTCCAGATATATAACCTTGTTGCTCCGGAACTGCTCGCAGGTCCACATCGAGTGCCTGGTCAGTGAAATATTGCGAGCGCCTCATGGTGTTTCTGGTAGTGCTTGAAATAAACACGAGACCTGAAAGTTTTTGTTATGCAGTCTTTCAGTAGTGGGTGAGGCTCCGCATCTCATTTTGAGTGGCTGACACAGAACTCTCACTTGAGTGAACTTCAGTAAACGCAAGGAATAAATAGTTCACTGAACTGAATGTTCACTAGAATATGGAACAGCGTTGGGCACAGCAGATGTCGAGTCAAAAGTGTGAAATGCAATTTATTTCGAAGATAATTCTGTAATTTTCATTTGGACTGGCGCCCTTTAAAGGGGCCCTGCAACACTTTTTGAGCATGGTCAGAAAACGGTAGTCGAGGCTCCCGAGAACACGCGAGCCAACTATAGCGCAGCACGCGGCCTGGAATTTACAATAAATTCTCAGTCAGCTAAAAATTGCTTTCTCTTCTCTCAACAAATGACGCTACAGGCTCAAAAATCACTGCGTCACAGCCATTGTATCAGCCATTGGCTGATTTGAGCATGACGCGCTCGGTCTTTGCTGGGGTCGCCGCGGGAGGCCGTGACTTGTGCACGCGCGCGCGCGCGATCGCACTGAAAAGCCGCCCATTCGAAGAAAAAAGAAGAGAAAAAGTGCTCAGGGTCACGAGGCACGCGTGACGTATTTTCTTCCCCTGTGCCATCCCTCCCTGCTTAAGTCGAGACGAGAGAAGACAGAATGCAATTGCCGCGTGCGACAAATCTTTGTAACTCCGCTCGTACTGCACGGATTCTAAACACTTTTGCGGTGGTGAATTCGTGAGGCAATAAGCTCCTTTAGTGAACTGCAGTAGGGTACGCATTTGGGCTGGTTGGTTCATGATTTCCAGAAGAAAACAGCGCTACAAGGAGGGTCGAAGAAAGGACACAAACCACGGCGCTGACTAACAACCAAATGTGCTTTATTCTACCAGTCCGCATATATATATATACTCCACCACAATCTCAAGAAACCAGAAAAGCAAAAAAACGATGATCAGCCTGCGCAGAGGCAATAAAAATGCTCAATGGGACAGAAATGTTATCTTCGGAAGAAGGGAAATCGAAGAAAGAAAGCTCTTTCTTCTCTTCTGCTCCAGGGTTGCCGTTGGGTGGACTTGAAAAGGAGCCAGAACTGAAGCCAAAAGTAGCCAAAGGAGCCATGCCATTTAATATTATCGCCAAATTTGTAGCCAAGTGGAACAGAAGTGGTATTGTGAGCAGATTCTATAGTATTGATCAATAAATAATACCATTTTGAATAAGTAAGAGCATAGAAAGCCACTGATAAGTTGGAAATAAATTAAATGAACGGAATTATGATAAATTCATTACGCGTGCATACATTTTATGTAGAAAATATGAGTTCTTGTCAGACACAAAGTTATATTAGAATATTCCAGCCAGCAAGTCAGAAGGAACGATGCGCAAAGCGCCGACGACGCCATCTGCCGCCACGGCTCGGAAGCGTTTGCGGGTCCGGGCAGCTGGTCCGGGCGAGCAGCTTTCCCGCGAGCGTGTACGCGAGTGCAGGGATGGATGTGTTTTTATCGATTTAACGACTCTGTCGGGCAGGCGCTGCGCCGTGCTCCCGACCGGGCTGCAGAAATTGGGCGCCTTTTTCCTTCTTCGAACCACAACCACCACCACTCTGTCGGGCTTCAGCGATGCCGAAAAATAACTGCTGCGTTGTCGGCTGCTCAAACACATACAAAAAATCGCCAGGAACGCACTTCTACAGGTTTCCGGTGCTATTTCATGAGCGAGAGCGACGGCGGTGGTTGATTGCGGCTGTCCGAAAAAGGTACGCAATCGCGCTTTCTTTACGGGAGTGTTAGAACGGTTACCGTGTTTTTAATTCTCCATTTATGTCGCTACGCAGGGCTTAAAGTCTCCCATTATTGGAGGGGGGGGGCCCTCGTCGGGCAGCGACTATATATATATATATATATATATATATATATATATATATATATATATATATATATATATATATATATATATATGTATATATATATATATATATATATATATATATATATATATATATATATATATATACACACAGCAGGGGCGTAGCCAGGGGGGGGGGGGGCTTATGGGGCTTCAGCCCCCCCCCCCCGAAATTTTTTCGTATTGTGATGCATCGTCGACCAAAAGAGCTAGCTGCGCCGGAAATCAACCTGGATTTTTTCTAAAATTGCTTTCCGCAGTAGAAAAGACACTTCGGTGGGGACATTGCGGACCCCTGGCGGTCCTGTATCTGGCTGTGCAGCGCATGATACCGTAAGAAATGTTCTGCAAAAGAAGGCGTAGTGCCTTGTATTGCCATTTTAGCCGTGTCACCGCGAAGGAGTAACTATATTGTTGACACGCAGGACGCTCTGGATTAAGATATATAAAAGGGGTCTCCAACAAACCTCAACTAGCGGGCCGCAGTAACGAAATTTAGTCCCACAAGCGCTGGGAGGACAGTGAAGATGGTCGATACCGGGAGAGGGGGGGCGGGTTGCAGAGAGTTTGAATCAAAATGTCACCAAAGGTTGCCTCTTGAAAAATAAAGAAATCCTTTCCTGCATGGGTAATTTCAGAAGGGTATTTGTCGTCAGGACTCGGAAAACATATGAAGACTGATTTTCAGAATGACTAAAATCTGGACGCCAATTGTTCAATATGAAGTTTTCGTTTCACTGTAATGTTCTAACTTATCAGGAGCGCATGGGGTGCCTCGCGCACACGCACAACACACTTGAGACCAGTCTCCTCTCTGTAGCTTGGCTGAACCATGAGCTCTTATACGTAGTCGGCGAGAAAGTAATGCGAATACTACTTAGCAAACTCGCAAGGCTATTCTGTCTGAAGGCGCGGTCCGCTAGCAAAGGGTCCGCGGGCCGCGTGTTTTGTCCCGGCAATGTACTATATTCTTACAACAAAAGGCATCTACTAATTTGGGCTGCTAGGGTACACCGATCAGCCGAGGGTGCATCCCCCCAGTGGATAAGTAAGGGCGGGGGGAGAGCACCCTTGATTCACTCCTTGACTGACCACTCTGACCTCAAAGTTGCTCTGATGCCAGTGAGCTGACACTTTTGAGGTCAATCTTTGGAACACACCCACATTTTTTTCCCTGTCCGAGAAGCGAATCCACATCGATGAAGCTGCTACGAAGACTATAATGTACTAGCATTCCTGCTTTGACAAAGTTAGTACTTCCTTCTAACGGTGATAGTGCTTCGAACAGCCCTCTTTTGGCCAAAGCATGATGACTGTCTTGTGCTATATACGCGGCGTTTTTTTTTTCTTAAAGAACCAAATCAGAAAGGGCTAAATTTCACGGGAGCGTAAAACGTGCCAAAGTATGTTTCTATTTTAAACGAATTGTAATCAAAATGGGACAATTCCTCATCTTAACGTGAACTCAAAAATGCAGTTCTGAATTTAAAAAAAATCAGCGAAACCCTTTATCTGCTGGGATCAAACTGAGTCAGATCCATTAAATCAGTGCTGCTTCAACAAACACGACCAAAACAACCAACGTGTCAGGGTCCAAACTGTTTCATTTGGGTCCTAGTGGCTTTCCTATATTGTTTTCATTCGACAACCTCTGCGCTGCATATCATTGCCTTCTTTCACTCCGAGACGGTATATTTGAAATAGAAGACAACTGAAATGAAGATTTTGGGCATCGCTTTATTCCTTGTAGAAGAAGCGATCCGAAATGGCGTGAAATCAAATGAGCTAAGAAGAATATGAACAAGAGCTGAAACAGTTCTCAGGCTACAAACAATCAAATAAATAAACGAACAAACAAACAAACAAACAAGCATTTTTCTGAATGCCCTCAAGATACCAAGAACCACAAAACGCTGCCGGCAGTCCAGAATGGTACTCATTTTTCCTGGTAAGACCACTCGCTCTACAAGTTATCGTCGTTACGCCAATGCAACAAAAGGCGGCACCGACGGAAGCACAAACATGGTGTTAATGTTGTCGCAAAATATTGCTGTATCGTTCGTTTGCTGCGATTTATACATCTTTTACGAGCTATGTCATGCCCAAAAGAAATGTTACAATCTCTAAAAGCCAAATACAAATTTTATTCTGCAATACTGACAATAGCAGGCTACATAGATTTTAGCCGCACATTAGATTTGAGGTATTTTGGTGACATGAGCGCACTGGCGAAAAAAAATGTTAGAGCTGGCCCGACCATATTGTACGTAGCAAAAAACGTTTTTTTTTTTCAGTTTCAGTTAAAGCGGACTTGACTTTTTTAGAAGAAAAGCACCACATATATATGATCTGGCTAGAATAGCTCCATTTCTACCGCACTGTTATTTCGAGCTCAGCCAGCCCGGCGTTTTGCAATACTACTACTAATAATAATTTTTGGAGTTTGACGCGCCCAAAACCACGGTACGGTTATCAGGAACTTCGTAGTGGAGGACTACAAAAATTTCTATCGCTTGAGTTCCTTAACAAGCAATTAAATCAAGGAGGCTCGCGCACTTACAGTGGCCTCAAACATTTCGTATTCATAAAAATGCCACCGCCGAGGCCGGGATGGAACCCACATCATTCACGTCAGCAGTCGAGCACCGTAACTACTGTACCACCGCGGTGGCTGCGCTTGGAAAATTTTGTTTGCTGTGCATTTTTTGTCTTTTATAAATACGAGTATCAGGAGGTCAACAAAAATCTTGATTTAATGTGTATTCCATAGAACCACAGCTGTCTATGTGAGCTGCGTTGTCTCGTGACTCAGTAGCGTAATGTTTTGGGATAAGTGGTGTTGAAAGGTCCTGCGTAAAAAGTTAATATCTCATAAAGCACGTGAATGGATGTCTATACAACTCTCCAAACGAAGCACTATGATAGGGGCTCATTCGCAAAACATAAGTAGCATCAGGTAGCATCTTATATTTCAAAGGAAATTTTACATTTCACTTCACTCGTTTGCGGTCAGAGAAACAGGTCATAATTTCGCTCACAGGCAGTTCATCTCACCATACAAGCCCCACGCTTTATTGAGGTCTGCAATCAGTGTGAACGCTTGCTTAGTTTTCATGCAAATAAATGCTATTAGTTGCACTTTCTAAGAAAGCGTAGCAGTATATTTTTAATAGGACGTCAGGTGGAAAGGTGGATAAAACTGTCTGGTGGGCAGACAGACTTACGTAGTATTGCGTTACAATATGCACTACCAGAAGGTAAACTTGATTACTGTGTTAATGAGAAAGCTCACATATGTATGCAAGTCTGCTAGACGTAACGCTGCTCTTCATTATTTTTTTCGTCAATAGTAAGCTGGCAGATTTCGCGGGCGAGCTTATTCAACAGTGCGAAGTGTAGCGGGTAAAAAAGCATGCGCACACAGCAAAATTGATTCGATCACCGTTTTCAACACATTTTGTTCAATTAGCTTCTCCAAACTAAGATAATTGTGACTGTTGTAGTGAATTCTGCTCTATCGATTATGTAGATTGATCTCCAAACACGAGCGGAAAAACAGGAGCATGCAAATGCACAGCAAAATATAGACAGGTTTAAATTTAGTGCATTATTTTCTATTGTAATTTATATCTTCAGTAATAAATTTGTGTTTTCTAAATGGCTTCTTCAAATCACTCAACTTAAATGATCTAGTGATGGTAACGTAAGTATACGAACTTTCCCACATGAAGCTTTAATATTCCAAAGTCGTAGTAAGATTTATTTCCAGTAATCATGCAAAAATACATGACGAATGCGATGCGTGATAGATCCTGGTGGAACTATTGTTTAAGGTGAGCAGCTGGAGAGGAAAGTTATGAGGGCCTTCTTCTCAGGAAACATGTGATGCAGCAACGTTATGTCAGTAGAATTAAGCGCAAAATGTAAAATTTCGGTAGTACTAGAATGCCACTTAAACTACGTTGACTTTTGTGAATGGGTCCCAAAGAATGTACTGCATTTCCAGAGTTGCATAGACTTTCGTTAGTTCACTTGGGCAGCCCTATGTCAAAGACTTTTAATTGCTTCCTCCGCAATCGCAAGCGGGCACGTTTCACCGGACAGGTGCTGTGCACGATGAGAAGTGTAAAGGAAAACAAAACAATGCATTTCATTAGATCAAAGTTTTTAACAGACTTTGTGCTGTAACAGCGCTGTCATTCAAATAAGAGAACATTTAAAATGCTGGAGAAGCAAATACGCATCTCTCTCTCATATTATATATATATATATATATATAGTGTTGACATGCGAGCCCCCCCCGACCAAAATTCCTGGCTACGCCACTGATATACAGTGAAGCCAACTGTCTCTAGCACTGAATAAATGCTTAAGAATGTTATACAAATAAATATATTACAGTCATAATTTCTCTGTAAATATGTCAAATGAGTGCAGCACTGCTACAGCTGACCTGCCAAGGGGGGGGCCCAGCTCCTTCTTAAAAAATGGAAGGTGGGCCGGGCCCCTCCGGGCCCCCCCCTGACTTTAAGCCCTGTCGCTACGTCTTGAGCGAACGCTACTACGTTTACACTTGGTCGCCTCGCCTGCATTGTAGACGCTACAATGCACATGAGGTTGTTATTACTGATAAGACGCGATGCCTAGGCTCAAGACTGAAAGTTGGGCTAGTTGGTGATACATTCTGGGAAAAAAAAAAAAAAAACAGCGCGCAGACGGACGGGACGAAGAAAAGGTAACACAGAACAAGCGCTGTTTTGTGTTACCTTTTCTTCGCGAGCAGCGCTTGTTACCTTTTCTTCGCAAGCAGCGCCCCCCCCCCCCCCTTTTGCATTCGCATAAGAGGGGGGGGGGGGCGCAAAATATGCCCCATGCATTGACTTAGTGGGGCCTGGGGGCGCTGCGATTATCCTTTGCCCCCCCCCCCCCCTCCCCCGTTGATGGGGAACCCTGCGCACGCCTGAGTGGAGCCGATTATGAAACTTACGTGTTTTCCTTTCTTTATTCTTGCTGGTGGTGCTAGCTACTGGTTGCTATGTTTTCTTTAGCATGTTTGTGCGTACTTTAGCATATGTTGGGGCGTAACTAATCCCGTGAAATTCACATAACTAATCACATGAAACGTTCTCGCAAGATTCACGTAATTAGCGTATCTACTCAGGTGCCATGTTCGCGCCAAAACCGCGTATTATCACGTAGAACCTAACGCCATTTTGCAACACTTGGTAATAGCTTGCAAAAAACCTAGCTAATGCGTATTCAAGCTGGTATAACAAGCTAGGTGACCACCCGCTCCGCAGTGACTCAGTCTCGCGCCACTAGCGCAAGCTGCCGAGATATTTTTTCACAAGTTTATCGTGCTCGTTCCAAAGTTTTACCAACGCTGACCCTTCGCGTGGCCGCACCCGTGAAACCCATGGGCCGGTGCGACAGCGCTCCCTCAAAATCTACTCTATAAACACATGGCACGTAAACGAAGCTACTCTGTCGACAAAAAACGTTGGTTCACGCGTTGGTTCACTATCATAAAGTGCGGCTCCTTTGCGCAGACTATCGCCGCAAAAGTAATTATTTGGGACGCGCACAAGCGACAAATCGCACGCGCGCACTTCCGTCATGCCTGCAGTGAAAGGAGGCGTCTGCTACGCGACCCGCTTGCGGTTCCGACGGCCGCCGCTAACAGATTTTCGTTGAAGCTGCAGACCAAATTCTGCTTGTAGATGAACAGGCCAGCTAAATTTTGTTGCAGATGTCTGTTTTCCCAAGTTTACACGAGAACACGCACTGGGCATCATAATTATTCGTAAAACTTGCGCGCAGCATCACAATAGATGGCGGGAAGTTTGAGCACCGCGCTGGCCACGTGTTCGTCACCATGCATGCAACTTCACCACTCCGTATTTGGAGACGCGCAAACTGTCGCGTAAGGGTGCCTCGATGCGCACCAGCCTACTGGTGGGTGGAGGACGACCGTACGCATCCGCTGAAGCGAGAGAAAAGCTTATAAACAATGTTTCGTCTGCAAAAATGAGAAAAAATGGCTACTTAATTCGCCAAAATCAGCACTTTAAAAGTAGCCAGAAAATAGCCATGGCGCCAAGTGCAAATTTTTGTCGCCAGATGGGGTCGAAAAGTAGCCAATTTGGCGCAAAGTAGCCACCAACGGCAACCCTGTTCTGCTCCTCCCTTTTTCACGAGATGTTTTTTGCGCCTCAGTCATCTGTACCTAAGCAAGTTAAGCACCAACTCGCCCAAAAAGAAGTCCTTTTGGAATAGTTAACACATATGCCTCACGCTTCAGAAATGAGACGCGCGTGTTCGTCATAGTATTTTGACAGGGAAAATCGAATCTTTAAAAGATTGCTGGCAACCGCAACCATTACAATGAAGAGACAGTTGAATATCTCTAGCTTGTTTACGGACCTTGATCGCGTGCTCGCGCATGCGGTCATTAGCGCACCGGCCCGTTTGACCACGATAGTAACGCCCGCAATTGAGAAAGAGGAATCTTATACACAACAGCATCGCAAACATTCAACAAACTTTTGCCGGGGCTTCTCACTACATCTTTCCGTCTGGTCTCTCGGTTTACTTGCTGACACATGCTACCAAGTTTATTTCTGGCAGAAAACAACCTAACGCCTGCCCTGCTGGCCACTTTCTTAAAATTATGTGCCACCTTGTGCACATAAGGTATGACCGCAACTGATTGCTGCGGGTGTGTCCCCGATTGAACAGCTGTTAATCACTTGTTCTTAAAGCCAGATATGAGGCTTTCTGCGATGCTGGTCAAAAGCGTTTTTAGGAAACCTCAAGCTAGCTTCAGACGTGCTACTTGAGACGAAAAACTCGCTTCAACCTGGTGGTCACAGGATCTCTCAAGCGCCGCCTTCATGCAAACCCTTGCAATGCCGCGCCTCACAATCTTCAAGTGCGCAGAAGAGAAAGGGAGAAGGCTCTTTTGTGACCTAGGCGCATACCCCCCAGCAGACATGGTTGTTCGAGAACGAGAGTTCCAAGTCCGAGAAGCGTTGTCTGAGGCATGCTTTGGTCAATTCAATTGGACCTAATTCCGTGAGGAATATGTCAAAAATTCCAACAGCAGGCTGCACGTCACGAGGGTTAGTGCTATGAAAAGTTAAAAAGTCGTCCACGTATCGCATCACCTTTACCGTTCTAGTCTGTCTGAGCTTGCTGTCGAGATTACGGTCATAACTGGCTATATAGTAAGATGTCGCTGAGAACAGGGGCGATGGTTGAGCCTATGCAGACTCCTTTCCGCTGAATAAAAAGCTTATCGTCCGAACTAATGAAGGTGGATTGCATATAAAACTTTAAAAACTCTAAAAACTTGTTGACAGTGATTCCGCATGCATTCTGAATTTTAAAGGGACCGACAACTGCCCAGAACATGAACTGAGATGACTCCACTGATGGAAAGACTGTCCGTCGCATTGACTCAAACCAACCCTTTTTTTTTTCGTCAGTGGTGTATTTATATATTTTTATTTCTTCATCGAAAAACGCGAAAAATTACCTTTGGCGCCTCTGGTGGCAAATGCATGAACGATTTGATGTACCCTGTCACGTGACCGTTGATTGCTGTAGCCGATCGAGGATCTTGTTGTTGGTATTGAAATATTGCTCGTTTCTTTATATTAAAAGATATTACTCCATAAAAATGTACACGCGTAGGCCTGCGTTTGTAGTATGCATTAAAGCGGCGCTGCCTTCGCGTGACGTAATGATCCCATCCTCGTCAGCGCGTCTTGAGCAACTTTTCAGCGTGCTCATGTAACCGTGCACGCAGTTTGCAGGTCGCTAAGATTTTTGAGCGACATAATTTTTCTACCTACACTTCGTCTCACAAAATGACGCGCACTGCTACTCGACGCGGCCGTGCATATGCGTAGTGACCTTTTCAGTGACTTGGCTTCGCTCGTGCATCGAGAGAGTAACGGCGCCGGGACAAGCCACCCATGACACAGGCGCAGGCAACCTTGGGCGCAGGCGCACACACGCGGTATAAATACAGGGAAGGTGTATAATGCCACATCATCTCATTGTAGCAGCTTGTTATTTTCAAAAATAGTTGAAAAGCTCGAAAATAAAGGTGGTTAAGCATATATAGTTACAGCAACTCCTGCGAAAGTAGAACGACGAGAGCTGTCACAAATCGCGAGAAGGGCTGGCGGCATCGCTATCAATTCCCAGCGTTGCTGGAGGAAAGGTACATCTGTGTTTAGAGCCTTTCAGATCGAAAAATACTGCTTGTAAAATAACTACGTGCTTTTGGGATTAACTACTGCCGCTGCAAACACTACGAAGGGTGAGCTTTCTGTCGTGCCGTAAAAAAATGGGTCAAGAAAAATCAATTGTCGGTCCCTTTAACCACTGTATCGGTATGTTTGCGATGACCGTCTATATGGAGAGCACCATGGACACTGTGACGAGCTTTATGCGTCGACAGGACGTGCCGCCTCGAGTGTCTCCCAATTAACGCACTGCCCCGGAGACCTGTGTACTACAACGAAAACCTGCGCAGCCCATTTGTTTGCTTCAATTGTGGTGTCCAAGGACACATCGCGAGGTACTGCAGACGTCGTCCGCAACGCACTGCCAAGAGATCGTGCGTACCCGCATCGCATGCAGGACGCTGCACCCTGGCAACCGTCGGTCCCATCTGCCCCTTTTCATCTGCCACCTCGAGAGTACATGCCAAGGAATGCGTCTCCGGCGTCTGACCGCAGCCTGACTCCACCACCAACTCGGGACGCGTCGATCGCCATCACCACGCCGCCCGCCTACACTGCCCCAGCTGGGAAACTAGCTCGTGCGACCGGTGGAGGTGAGGTCGCAGGACGGTCATGGCAAATTCCTCCGCCTGTCATGTTAAAGAACAAAGTGTATGTTTGTATCGAGGGCGTTAGTACTGTAGCCTTAGTAGATACTGATACTAGCTGTGTCTGTGATGTCCCTTTCTTTCAAGAATCGCCTAGGACAGAAAGTGATGTTCGCCTGGGACGGGAAGTCCACATTTCCTGGAATTGGCGGCGAACTATTGCGACCTCTTGGAGTGTGTTCAGTTTTGGTTACCATGGGTGAACAAGCGTTTCAAACTGAATTCACCGTACTAGCACCCCATATGAAACACAAAAGAAGCTATTTCACGTCTAAAAAACGTCTTGAATGGCTAGCCGAATGAGCTAATAGATGTCTTGGGCAAGACATTCTGTAGCCGTGGACGGCTACAGACGGCTATCGGACCATCGGATAGCGGTGCTAATGTCCCGCTAGAAGTCTAAACAAAACGTCTTGACAAGACCAAGCTAAGACGTTTCTTAGATGTTTTTAAAGACGTTTTCGGAATTTCGTAGTAATGGCTTTAGAACTGCATTTGCAGCGTGTTTGGTCGGCAGCCTGACGGTTACCACAGGAAGTTAGAGATTGAAGGGACTGAAAAGAGCTCCCGCGAGAGCTCCTTCCGTTTTTCTGTACTTCCTATGTCAGTTGTCGGGCAGGTGACCAAACAGTCAAACAACATCACTAACATACCTTGTTCATCCACGCATGTCCTCACTTGTGGCATCTATAAGTTTTCTCGACGTTCAGTTTGCTCGCGTCTATATTGTGCCCCGAATAAAGTTATTTTACACTCCCTCATAATTCAGTGCGATGTGCTGCGAAAATTAATGGCTACTACTTAAGCACATCACATATATCCAATTTTCACAGAGAACACATCGGTTAAATCTGAAACGCATAAATCTGAACACGCAGGGGATTAACACGTACTTCATAAATGACGTTTACTGTATGGCGCACACATAATCGTGCTTATCAGCAGTAATAAGTTATCCCATGATGTTGTAAAAGCGGCTTTATTAATGAATAAAGCACAACCGAATGTGACACAAAATATGACAGAAGGTGACCGCCCTAAGGTGAAGCTGATTGCCGCGGCAGCAACATCAATTCGAGTTCAGCATGGATGCACTCCAGGTCCCGTCAAAGAAACTGCGCTGGCTTTCACATTAGCTGGCGCGGTCTCCGGCCCAATGTCTTGTACAAGCAACAGTGAAGAAAAGCTGCATACAAAAAAAAAAAAAAAGAAAACAAGTAAGCTAGGTATGATTTACAACAAATAACAGATAATCAAGCCATTCTAAAGGCTAATTTCCAATCACAGATGTGATAAAGTGTGTCTATATAAACGACAATCAATCATAACTGCACTCACAAAGCGAGGCACCTACTGTAGAAGCATTGCACTTTATTTGTTAGCGACAGGCCGACATGGTTGTAAGCAAGCAAGCGCTCGCTCGCACGCAAACACCCACACACGAGCTGTAACTGGTAGGTGGTGGTGGTGGTGAAAACTTTTATTTGTCAGACATTTCTGCGGGGAAGCTCCGGGTAGTCGGAGATTCTTGGCTTGCGGTGGGGGGGTGCCCTCAGTCCAGGGCTCCGCTTGCAGCAGCCGCGCTGCGGGCCCGGTCGATCAGACTCAGCTGATCTTCCAGGTTGTCGCTGGCCAGCAGCTCTTCCCATCGCTCCGCTATGGGATTTTGTATTGGTGCTAAGGCTGTAATGGCCTGACATTCCCACGTGACGTGGTACAGGGTAGCTTTAGCTGAGCACCATGGGCAGTGTGGAGAGGCAGCGGATAGGGTTGCTCGAGGTATGCGAGCCGAGCACCTTCCAACTCCGCCCCTGAGGAACCCGTTCCCGTCCCTTGCGACTACTCAGCGATCCTAAACCATTATAGAGGACTAAGGCAAGCTTATTTCCTACCACACCGCACACTAAATAAGGAGGAATCGGTCAGCTGGAGGCAAATTCAAACCGGCACGTTTCCAAACTGGTAGGTGTTCTTTGCTGTAACCCGCAGAAGAACAAGATGACCCGAAATTCTGGCTTACAATTCACACTGGCGCGTCCCCCCATTTATAGTTTCGCGTTCGACGAAGATTCAACCACCAGCAAGGAATTGTCATATTTTACGTTTTAATTACAAGACGTATGCTATAAAGTTCCAGTAGTAATGATGAAAAGCCAGGCGCACTTAATTTCACTTACCGAGAAAAGTACGTTATCCGAACGTGCGACGTTCCGAGTTGCAACGAAGGTGGCTAGAGCTAGCAGATACGGCCATTGTTGTAACGAACCGTCGGCGAAAACACACAGTAGAGCTTGTTTCACGAAACGCTGATGGAATATATGCGGAAAACAGTATGAGCACAGTTACTTTATGCCGTATAAGAGGCAGCGATCCGCACAGAAAAGCTGGAAACGCTACACAAAACGCCAAACGATGATCGCCGGTCTGCCGATCGAGCCACCGCGGACCGTTGCGGAGGAAGGACAAGTTTCAACTTGAGCACCTCGTACTGCCGGCCGAAGCTGATGCGTAGCCTACTGGCGTGCGAGCCAATGCGCGCCTGCGTTTTGCTCCTGTTGTCGGTCGCAGTTTCCCGAGCGTGCTGCTGGAAGCATCCTTATCATATGAGCGCCCTGGCTGCCTTGGCTTGAACAAAATAGGCTTACCCAACTGTTGATAATTATATGTACAGGTACAGGTGCTCCCAAAGTAAAACGGAGCACGCGAGCTGTGGCCAAGCTACGCAAAAGTGAATGCCAGCACACTCCATCAGATAAGTGGTTCCTTTATTTTTATACAGAAATGACGGCACTATCGTCTGGTACATTTCCGTATAAAAATAAAGAACCACTTCTCTGATGGAACGCGCTGGCATTCACTTTTGCGTAGCTTGGCCACAGCTAGAGTGCTCCGTTTTACTTTGGGAGCACCTGTACACCCGCGTTGCGGTGTGAAACCAATTACTTTCGGGGGTTGGTTAGTTGCGTCATTTGTTAGTAAAAGTGACGGTCACCGCTCTTTTGACATGACGTTTTGACATTTCGGCGCTCCTCGACAATACGTTCGAAGAATAAGTGAAGTATTAGTTGTGCGCTCGCACTACAAAATGTTTAAAAAATGTTTCACAGTAGACGTTATGACTTGCTTGGCAGAAAAGGCTCTCGTAGTTGTTAAAAAGACAAAACTGTATGCAAGCACTTTTGAGGCACGAATCCTAGATTTTGAAAATGTCTATTTTAGGTCTTCTCGTAGACCAAGACGTCTATAAGTGTTTGCAGCCGTTTCGAGAAGTCTTTTAGATGTTTTGTGTTTCGTGGGTACGTGCTACTCATGGCGTAATTCTTGGCATTAACTTTTTGTGAGACTGTGGAGCGACATTAGACTGCAGAGCGGGTGAAATTTCCCTTAGAACTCATATACTACCGGATGCTTTTGAAGAAATGCCATCTGATCGAGTTGAGGTATTTTCCTTGTCCAGTGATGCGATTTTGCCTGCGGAAACGGCAAAGTTTGTTCTAGTGACTTTATCTCGCCCTCGTGAATGTCTGTGGATTGATTGGGCCGGACTATTCTAACTCGCTAAAGAAGAACGTTATTGTCCCTCGTTCACTTGTCAACCTAGTAGACGGTTCTACTCACGTCTGGACGGTGAATGTGTCCTCCGAGGCTGTTGGTCTACCTGCTGGGTTGAAGCTAGCGCACTTCGAAGAGGATACCACTGTGAGTATTCGTGCAGTTGCTGCCACTACCGATAGCACTTCGCCAATCCCCAACCACTCATCAAAGTTCAACAGCATGATCAACAAATCGCTCCCCTCGTCCGATCGACGCGTGCTTCGCGAGCTTCTTGTACGCTGCGCATCCGTCTTCGACTTTGCACAACCGGAGCCTCTACCGTGACCACCACAATCCCGCGTGCACCACTGCATCAATACTGGGGCCGCGGCTCCCATTCGACAGAAGCCATACCGCGTCTCTCCCACCGAGCGGAATGTCATCGACGACCAAGTTAAGGAGATGCTACAGAAAGGCGTAATCCAAGAGTCCTGTAGTCCTTGGGCAGCTCCAGTTATACTGGGCAAGAAAAAAGATGATTCGTGGAAATTATGCGTCGAGTACAGACGCCTAAACGCAGTAACGAAAAAATATGTATATCCGCTTCCACAAATAGACGATGCCATAGCCTGCCTGCATTCCGCTTCGTACTTCTCATCTGTCGACTTGCGCTCAGGCTACTGGCAAATACCTATGAACCCACAAAACAAAGAGAAGACCGCCTTCATTACGCCTGGATGGTCTCTTTGAGTTTAATGTAATGCCCTTTAGCTTGTGTAATGCTCCGGCAACCTTCGAGCGATTCATGGACACGATTCTTCGCGGCCTTCGATGGGAAATGTGTATGTGCTACCTTGATAATAATAATATGTGGGGTTTTACGTCCCAAGACCACGATATGATTATGAGGGACGGCTACCTTGATGACGCGTGGTCATTTACGGCAAGACATTCCGCGAGCACAACCAACGGCTTGAAGTTATTCTCGACTGCATCCGCCGTGCAGGACTCATCTTTAACTCTAAAAAGTGTCACTTTGGTGAGCATCAAATGCTTGTCCTGGGTTTTCTTGTCCACAAGGAAGGCATCTGTCCCGACCCTCAGAAGCAAGTGCCGCTGTCCGTGAATTCGAGCGAACCGAAGACGGTGAAAGACCTCCGCAGCTTCCTTGGGCTGTGCTCGTATTTCCGCCGTTTCATCAAGGATTTCGCACGTCTATCTCATCCACTCACGTCGCTGCTCCACAAGGACAAATCCCTTCGCATGGACTGCTGAGTGCGAGTCTGCGTTCAGTGAGCTAAAGTTTTTACTTACCTCTGCTCCAATTTTACACCATTTTGATCCCGAGGCACCAACTCAGCTACACACCGATACTAGTGATGTGGGCATTGGAGCGGTACTTGTACAGATACATAGTGTACGTCAACAAGTCATCGCATATGCAAGCCGTACACTAACCAAGGCAGAACGGAACTATATACCGTTACCGAAATGGAATGCCTCGCGGTAGTGTTTGCCATTCAGAAGTTTCGATCATACCTGTGCGGCCGCCCCTTCAGGATAGTCACCGATCATTATTCACTTTGCTGGTTGGTTGGACTACGAGACCCCACCAGCCGGTTAGCTCACTGGGCATTGCGGCTACAAGAATATGGCTTCTCCGCCACGTACAAGAGCGGTCGCTGTCACACCGATGCTGAGTGTTCATCTAGACTTCCGTCAGCAAGCACCAGAGATGGGGAAGATGACTTGGAGGAATATCTTTTTGCGATATCCACGGAGTTTCCCGATGCCGCGGCCTTCAAGCGTGGACAGGAACTAGACCCTTCCTTAACGACTCTTCTTGATGCCGCTCGGTCAGCAGCACGGAGTTCACCTTTCACGATATCCGCTGGTTTACTGTACAAGAAGAACTATACCGCAGGAAGGTGCTCCACTTCTTCTCGTCGTGCCCCAGAACCTTAGACCCGAGATCCATTCGCGCCATGCACGACGACATCACATCAGGTCACCTAGGCTTTGCTCGGACGCTGCACCGAGTGCGTCAGCGTTTTTACTGGCCCAAGCTCTGGAAAACGACAAAACAGTACGTTGGCCAGCTGTGCTATTTGCCAACGTCACAAACAACCAATAACGGTGCCTACGGCGGGTGCCTTGCAGCCCGTTAAGCCGCCAACCCTGTCCCTTTGAAAAGATCATCGTTGACTTGCTTGGCCCCTTCCCTAAGTCATCTACTGGGCGTCGCTGGATAATAGTGTGTGTGGACTACCTGACGCGATATACTGAGACGGCAGCACTCCTTTTTGCTACAGCAGCTGACGTATCCCTTTTCCTGCTGCACTCTATCATTCTTCGTCATGGTGCTCCACGTGTTGTGATTAGTGACCGGGGACGACAGTTTACAGCGGATGTTGTTGAGGAACTATTGCGTCTTTGTGGGTCTGACTATCGGCACTCGTCACCTTACCATCCTCACACAAACGGCCTGACTGAGCTCACGAATCGCACCTTGACCAACATGCTTGCCACGTTTGTGTCCAATGACCACAAAAATTGGGACTCTATTTTGCCATTTGTGACGTACGCATACAACACGGCAAGGCACGAAATCACCGGGTATGCTCCTTTCTTCTTGGTCTACGCTAGCCACCCCCAAAGCTTCATCGACACGATGCTTCCCTGGTCACCACACGAAGGCTTCTCAGTAGCTCGCATTTTGTGTCCCGCCGAGGAAGCTCGTCGATTGGCTCGCCTCAGGACTATTTCTTCACAAGACCAAGCCGAAACTCGTTATAACGCTAGACACACGTCTGTCACATTTGCCCCTGGAGACTTTGTTTTGCTTTGGACGCCTGTGCGAAAGAAATGATTATGCAATAAGTTTTTGTCCAGGTATAGCGGACCATACGTCATATTGAGTCGTTTGAGTGACGTCACGTTCGTCATCGCCAAAGTGACCTCTGACAACCGGCGGTCACGTCGAACCCAACCAGTGCACGTTGCCCGGCTGAAGCACTATCATAATCGGGCTACGTGACCCGCTCGGAGAACTTCGTCTCCACCCGGGGAAATTGTCACGCTGCAGGAGTTCGCTGAAGCCAAGAAGAAGAGGAGGTAGAAGGGCGCGCGAGCAGTGAGCCGTTATGGGGCTGAACGTCCTGTCCCTTGCGCTGCGCTACGCTCCTCACTTTT
Organism: Rhipicephalus appendiculatus; assembly: GCA_030522465.1. Classification (NCBI taxonomy): domain Eukaryota; kingdom Metazoa; phylum Arthropoda; class Arachnida; order Ixodida; family Ixodidae; genus Rhipicephalus; species Rhipicephalus appendiculatus. Next base: position 3,669 of record JALIZH010022088.1, on the reverse strand, counting down.
CTCACCCTGTAAATAAATCCCTTCCATCGTTACAATGCACTGACCATGGGTGCTATTCCAAGCCCTATTCGCAGGTCGTACATGACTTTCGTGTACATGCACCACAAACAACACCATAGACTTGGCGCTCTTTGGACACGTGACCCTTCATCCAATTAAGCCTGGTAAAAATAAAATCTGCGGTCTTCTTCAAATAGCCGAATAAATTCTTCTAGTGCTTAAGCGATCTCAGTAGGACCAGTCGCTTGCGTGAATGAGAGATTTCGCTACTACTCGGCTAATTCAAAACCCTCTAATTTTTGCCGCTGGTAGTTTTTTTAGCCGTAATGCTTTACGGTGTTTTTCATTAACAACGCGAACGAACATGTTTCCATACATGTTCCGCGTTATTCGGATTTCAAAACAACATCCTGTACGCGTTGCACCGTACGTGCTGCCGGCTTCCCCGCAGAGCGTTAATTACGTCTCACCAAAAATAAAAACGGCGCGGTGACGTCAGCAACGGGAGCGCCTACCGTGCCTACCGTCGCTCGGCGCGTCATTCACGCGCCGCGCCCCTGCGACCCTGACGCGTCTGACGGGCCGCCGATTGCGCATCTTTTCCGCGGCGGACTTTTTGCTCCCGCGGTGAAAATGGGGAAGGGAGTTTTGCGTTAGATAAGGAAGGAGAGGGGCGGCGTGGGAAGAAGCACAAGAGGCTCAGAATGGCTGAGAAGAGGAGGCGGTGACGTCGAAGTCACGTGCGCGCGGTCGGACGCGCTCCGCGCGGCGCGTCGTTTTGCGCGGCCGTTCGGTGGCTGACGCGTTGAAACGAAAACGGCTTGCCGCGGTCTGCGCGCGGGGCGAGCGGAGAAAGCCGAAGGCCACCGCCGGGATTTAGCGCCTAGTGAACGGTAGTGCTTGATGCGGCGCTGTCGCCGTCTTCGTTGTGGACTGGTGCCAACAGCGAACGGGAGCAGGCCGCGCCGATGTTGCTTCACGACGCACGAGGACGAGTAGCGTGCCGGGAGAGGCTGCCGCTCCTGCTCTTGACGCTCCTTGGGACGGCTGCGTCGCCGGCCTTGTCGTGGGCTTCGCAGGTGCGTGGTGCCACCAGACCGCAGCCGCGTCTGTCGTCGTATCGGCCTAGAACCGAGACAGAGTCCAGTGACTGAACAGCAGTTTGTTATTGCTTTTAAACAGTGGGCCTCTCATGATTGGTGTATGTTGGACTTAGACGCATTTCGAGTTCAGGGCGTCCAATTGGTATAGCTTATTTACTCTTGCGTAACATGTCTACCATCTGCGAAAGCTATCCTAAATGTGCCAGGTATATAGATTCTTCGTGATTTTCCTATAGTTTGAAGATCCCCTCATTTTTGAATTTCGGGCTTGCTCCTTGAAGAAACGAAGTATTACAATATTCTATGTAAGCACATCAGCTTATTCAAGGTGTTTCGCAAATATTGTACATGTGTCTATTTCACCAGGACCGGGCTATACATGCTTCGTCTAGGTTACCTAATGCAGTCTCTAAAGGCAAGTGCGACTAGCCCGTTATCTAGATATTTGCTGACGAGCTCCCCGTTGCACTCAACCTGCGATGATTACGTGCCAGGCGCTATCGCAGCGATTATTCAAGAGACCATCTATCGCGCAATGGTAGGTGCGCGCTTCAATTGAGGACGCTGTGATTTCTCCAAGTAACTTTGCCGCTTCTTTCCTTCATACTGCATCAACTTAATACAACAGTGTAAACCCAGCACATCACTGGGTATGGCCACCACTAAGAGTGAACACACAGGTGGTGGTATACTCCTTTTAGAGCGCAGGCCTTAGGCGCCCATTCCTGCGTTGAGCGGCGTAGCCGTCGCCGTCGCCGTCGGCGTAACTGATGGACATGAAAAAGTAACCGATAGACATGCAAAAATAAAATTAGAAAAACATACCCAGGATCGAATGGAACTTGAACCCGGGCCCACTGCGTGGCAGTCGAGTATTCTACCACAGAGCCAGGCTGGTGCTTGTAACTCATTTGCAAAAAGAACCTATACAGGCGTCATGTCGGGCAAGGACTCGGGTTAACCTATGTAATATAGTGTGGCAGAAGAGCAAAATAACGAGTCATCACACAATGCTGATTGCGCAACGAGTGTGCAGTTTAATACTTTCTACCCACTCCAAAGTGCTCAGCCACAATACTTCATCGTCATCAGCCGCATGCAGCATCAACAAAGCGCACATCATACCTTACAGGTGTGTAGCGGGTGTCTTTCTTATCCGCAGAGAGACGATTAATGTCGCATTGGATGCTGTGCTACTTCACAAAAAAATCGGGGGACCTTCATGCTTCGCCTTTTAGAGTTGAACGCGATAGCGATATCCTGTCCCGAGTGCGTACTTCAATCACTTAGTGCATACTATGTATTGAGTAACATGCTTTAAACCGCGAGCAATTATGAGCGGAAAATGCGGCAAATCTTTTCGAACTTGCTATGCACCCACTACGTAGTCTTAAGGGAATACGTGCAGTAACGTGTGTACCTTTTGTAATGGGTCGAAGGCAGTGGCGTAGCCAAGGGGGGGGTTTGGGGGGGGTTCAGACCCCCCGAAATTTTTCAGTTTTGCTTGCGTATATATGCACGCACACATACAAACGCACGCACGAACATACATAAAGTATGGTTGAACCCCCCCCCCCCCACCCCCCGAAAAAAATTTCTGGCTACGCTACTGGTCGAAGGCTTTGAACCCCAATGTCGTTATGATATTCACGTCTTCTGACGCCCGATGGCAATGTACGCTTGTACCACGTAATATTACTGCGATATTACATGTTGTATTGTGACGCCTGCATAGAGGACGCGTGTGCCTGTAAAGCATGAAATTTATTTTCACTGCATTTCCAAGCAGAGGAAGTTATTTTATGCGTAACCCCAAGCAGAAGCGTGTGGTAGAACACCTGCTTGCCACGCAGACGACCTGGGTTCGATCCTCATTCGGACCGGGAAATTTTTATTATTTATTTTATTTGCATCTTTCTCGATTTTTCGGTCACGGACAAGATGATGATTTTTCGCTCACAACCAACGACACCGACGCCGACGCCGGAAATTTCTGCGAAACGAGCTCTTTAACGCTATCGCATTAAAATTATGAATTATGGTGTAGTCGATACCTTGCGGATAGCCAAAACTTCAAACACAGCTGGCCTTGCCCCGATACTATGCTGCACTCAGAATTCGCATTAGGCAGTACCGTAATCATCGGTGAATTTTTTGCGGAACCTTCCTGCCTACGCTTGTGTTTCAGCCAGAAGTGAAACGGTTTGGTGCGTCTACTTTCGCAGCGGAGTGTTGCTGACACAGAATACAAGCCTCTTTTACCGCAGTTATTTCTAAGTAGCAAAATTCACTGTGTCTGCTGCGAACAGGGCGCGCCCACAGCGTATGCACTTACTTAAAGGGACACCAAGAGAAACAATAAATTAGTTTAGACTGATAAATTAAACTGTCAAAAGTCTAGCGCCGTTAATATCGCCACCATAGGCTAATTAATACATGAGAAAAATGAATGCCAGACGTATCACTTCCAAATTTCCCGTTGATTTCCAATGGTGACTTCACGGATTTCAAGGCGTTTTTCTCGTATTTTGGCTACATTTGGCTACGAGATGATAAACAGGCATGC
>JALIZH010022087.1:0-59303 GCA_030522465.1 Rhipicephalus appendiculatus | reverse complement strand
AGGAGTTCCGTGAGACGACGGGGAATTGTCGGCGAAATTCTTAACAAAATGACGAAAGTAAGAGCACAGGCCAACAAAGCTCCGTACATCTTTCGCGGAACGTGGAATCGGAAAATCTTTAACGACTCGGATTTTGTCGGGATCAGGGTTGCACGCCTCGAGCACTGACAAGGTGGCCAAGCACAGTGATTTCTCTGCGGCCAAAATGACATTTAGAGGAGTTGAGTTGAAGGGCCTGCGGCTCTGAAAACTTCAAGAACAACTGACAGGCGGCTAAGGTGGCTTTCGAATGTGGGCGCGAATACGATGACGTCATCCAGATAGCAGAGACACGTTGACCATTTGTATCCACGAAGGGGAGAGAGTCCATCATCCTTTCAAATGTAGCTGGGGCGTTACACAAACCGAACGGCATAACTTTAAACTGGAAACGTCCGTCCGGTGTAACGAATGCTGTCCTTTCGCGGTCTCGATGATCGACAGAAATCTGCCAATATCCCGATCTCAGATCGATAGATGAGAAGTAGGCGGACCCGTGTAGGCAGTCGAGAGCGTCCTCAATTCGCGGCAGGGTAGACGTCCTTGCGTGTCACTTTCTTTAAGTGACGATAGTCTACGCAGAAACGCCAGCTGCCGTCCTTCTTCTTTACTAACGCGACCGGTGACGCCCATGGGCTGCAGGATGTTTCGATGACCTCTTTTGTGAGCATTTTTTCCACTTCACGCTGTATGACTTGGCGCTCAGCATGGGACGCGCGATAAGGGCGTCGTCGAATTGGGCTGGCGTCTCCAGTGTTGATCTTATGAGTGACTAGGTGTGTCTGACCCAAAGGGCGGCCATCAAAATCAAAGATGTCGCGGTAAGATTTCAGCACGTGGCGGATATCTGCTTTCTGTGCTGGAAGGAGGTATGTGGCAATCATCTTGTCAATGTTGTCATCGGCTGTGCTTGTTGGAGGAGAGGATCGAGCAGAGGACACACAAGCGTCGGCAGCGAACGCAGAAATAGCATCTTCGATAGAAGCGACATTGGCCATAGTCATGCCATCTGGAATAAGTTGCGTGCGCCAGCTGAAGTTCAGTACCGGGAGGGACGCTCGGTTATTCGTCACTGTCAAACGTGTGTGCGGAGCAGCAACATTTCTGGACAGCAGGACGTCAGCAATAGGTGTCAACATGTAATCACCGTCGGGAATGGGAGGGTAAGACCTCAACTTCACATACGTAATGGCTTGAGGTGCCAGTCGTACGTAATCTACAGAACACAAACGGGGTTGAGGTGTCGGTGGAGCGTCATAGTAACGTGGTAGTTCAAGCTTGAAGCAAGCCGGTTCCACAGTGAATCAGGGCAGAGTGGGCAGATAGAAAGTCCATGCCGAGGATAAGTTCATGGGAGCATTTCTCGAGCACTGCAAACAGGACGGTTGTGGAGCGGTCAGCAACACTTATACGCGCGGAGCACATCCCAAGCACGGGGAACGTCCGAGCATTAGCGACTTGGACAAGGTGTACCGTGGGGGGGCGTTAAAACTTTCTTAAGGCGGCGACGAAGCTCCGAATTCATGACCGATATGTGAGCCCCTGTATCGACAAGAGCAACAACGGGCGCACCGTCCACTTTAATTAGGTTGCGTCTAGTCTGTAGCGTGGTCAGAGGATCTGCTGGGCAAGTGGTGGATGCAGCGTCACCTCCGGGAGCTGCATCGTCTAGTTTTCCCGAGGCAGGCGATCAGTCGGCGACGTTGGACGGCGAAAGGGGGGCGAGCGAGACGATGGGCGACGGGTCAGCGAAGAACGCGACTGACGACCATGTGGGGATGGTGAACGCGGACGATACGGCATGGAAGGAACGTCGTCACTGGCGGCTTGAGATGGCTCGTCGAAAGGCTGGAAGCGTCGGTGGTCAATCTCGGTGCGACGGTTGTACCCATAGGGTCCCTGATGCCAATACCACCGGTTGTTGCAACGGCGGGCCACGTGACCAATACGATGACAGTTAAAGCAGATGGGGCGGTCATCGGGAGTCCTCCACTCGGCGGGATTACGAGGGCGCATCGGAAGGGACTGACCTTTTGCATATTGACGTGAGGGTCGACGGCGGTCCATCGTTTGGGAGGGTGCTGCAGTGCATTCGGAATCAGGCCAGCATTGGAAAGCTCTGACGAACGATAGCACGCACAAGTGGTACCATCTGGGAGCTAGAGTCACAGGCGCGGGAGCATGTGGAAGTCGGAGCCATAGCTTCAAGTTCCCGGCGGACTATCTTCGTCACGTGCTCTGCAGTTAGCGGCGCCTGGAGGACAGGTACGTCTTCACACGACCATGTTGCTGCCGTGTTCGGAAGTCGAGCAAAATGGTGGGCGATGCGTCGACTTTTTTGCGGCCTCAAAACGCTGACACTCCTTGATTATTGCCTCCACGGTGCCACAGTCCTTGTATATGAGAAGGTTGAACGCATCATCTGCAATGCCTTTTAATACGTGCTCTACTTTCTCGGTTTCATCCATGCCGGTGTCTGCTTTGCGGCAAAGGGGCAAGCACGTCCTGTATGTACGTCGGGTACGACTCTGTCGACGTTTGTGCTCAAGTTGCCAACTCCTTGGCCGCTGCCTTTCTGCCCGCCGACTTGCCGAAAAGGGCGCGCATCTTTTCCTTGTATACGTCCCAGCTTCCAATTTCTTTCTCGTGGTTCTCGAACCACACTTTGGCTGTTCCTTTTAAGTAGAACAAGATGTTCGCCAACATAAGTGCGTCATCCCAGTGATAATTCTTGCTTGTACGTTCGTACATCGGCAGCCAATCTTCAATATCGACATTGTCAGTGCCACAGAACGTACCAGGATGCTTTACCTGAGGCGGGACAACGGTTGTTCTGGTCACTTCAGCAGGAGCCAACCCATCTTCTGCCATCGCGGGAAAAGCCAAGCGTCGGCCACTGCGGAGTTCCGTTGTATCGTGTCGGTACTCCGCACCACCACCAAATGTCACGGGGTGAGAGTGTAGAAGAAAGAAATGTATTTACAAAATATACAGACAGCGATCGAAGCAGCTGCTGCCAGAAAGGCGGAACAGCAACAACACGAGCGTTATCTCATTCGTCGTCTTCATCGTCGTTCTGAAGCATTCTTGATTCTTGTGGCTCGTAACAATATGTACAGATGAGGAAGATTTTCTTTATGCTATGGATCAGAACGAACGTAAAGCGCGGCATGCGGAGACACAACGACAAGGTCGACCATCGGACCCGGAGTTGAGAGCGCGGGAAGCGACAGCAAATCGAAAAAAACGACAAGTGGGACCCGGAGTCGAGAGCTCGAGAAGCGGCAGCGAAACGACCACGTCGACAACAACAATCTGCTACCCCGGAGGCGACAGCTCGGCATGCAGCGGCTCAACGGCAACGTCGACAATCAGACCCGCAGTTGCGAGCGCGAGAAGCGGCTGCAAAACTTCAACGCCGACAACAAGCTACCCCGGTGTTGAAGGCGCAGCAAGCGGCGGCTAAACCCTGAAGCGTTCTCTACTGGAGGTGGAGACTCAACGCCGCCAGGGGTCGCTGATAAAGGCACGCTGCTGCGTAGTCTCACCAGGGGGCGGAAACTCCCTATACCTCCCATGGGACGCGCTCTCGCATGCTGATACGCAGTGGCAGCGCCGCTTTTACTACTGGCGGCTGTCGGGCATCCAACTAGAAATAAATCACACACAGAACATTTCTTTCATGACGTCACTGGTGAGGTAACGAAATAGAGGGAAAGAGCGCAAAACCGAGAGGAGGAGGGTTGCCGCGGAAGCTCTCCTTTCCCACTTCGCATGCAAGATGAATGTGTTCGTGCCCTCTTTCAAGGTCGCTGGCCGCTTGGGCGACGCGGCCATTCGTAAAATTTCGTTAACATTTTTTCCAATTTTGCTCTTGTCTTCCATAGCGGTGAAACTTAAGCGGACCGATTGCTAAGACAAAACTCGATCGAAACAAATAAGATTAAATTTTTTATTGCAGAAAAACAGACATACGCGTTGTGTGAAAGTGGCAGTCTATAAAAGCAGCTTTAATTCACCACTCAAATATGGACATAATGAGCAAACAGTGTACCCAGAATACCCAAACTAATGCGAAAATCATCAACAATCACGATCAGGGCACGTCGTATTTGACTCAGTAAGGTTTGTCATGACAGCGCACATATTCTTATCACAGAATTTTACTACCAAACGAGACAGAAGTTCAGAGGAACAGAGAGGCTTGAAGCGATGAGAAGTTCTTCGAGAGATAACGTCGCTGGAAACAATGTTTCGGCAAGTTGACTTGTCTTCGTCAGGGCAGCAGCGTTGCCTTGAGGAAGAAAAGTTCACTTCTCAAAACGTTGACTCCAGGGTCATTTCCTGTAACGATTTCTAGAAGCATTCAGTCCATCACATGAATTTCAGTGACAGTATCAGAAGTAGAGAACCAGAATGTTTCAAACTGGCTACATCAATTTCATGAACAGGAAGGAGCCAAAAATTGCTTCACATCATTTGAGTTTCACGCCAAAACTAAAAGATGAATAAACTATGTAGCCGAGCTAACACGCATTCTAGCCTTTCAGCAAACGTATTTTGACGACAGTAGGTAGGCTATCATCTTGACCAATAAGTCTAGCAACACTGCGATTATGTCAAAAGAGTAACACTTGCAGAGAACTGGGTTTACTCATGTACTCATGCAAAATTAATACCTGCTGAAATAATGGGCCCAAATTCTTGTGCTCACCCGTTGCCACTAGGAAACCTGAAAAACGTTCGCGGAACTGGAAATCCCCGGGTTAACACACAGCAAAGCCGCGAAAAACATGTGATGCCCTATTTAGCCATGATTGACTTGCTCGGCGTAGCTCACTGCGGCTTCCGTTCTCTGCACGCCACAACTTTCTGTCTAATCTTTCCCGTACTTGGCACGTCAACCGAGCAAGATAACTGAGCGCGATCCAACTTGGGATATCGCTGAGCGAGTGGCAAGGAGAAGCGGAGGCAAGCGCTACGAAGTCAAGTCAACCACTTCCCACGCTTCGCCTGGTTTGAAACTCATAAAATAAGAAACCAAACAAGATTAATAATCAAAAGACGAGTTCTTTTGCAGTGAAATCAAATTTCTTTATTTGTAAAAACTCGCGAAAGCAAATAAATTCGAACATCCACATCAACCTCACTTCGTTCAACCAAATCTTAGGATGCCCGGCAACCGCTACGAGCGTGCATGTTCCTTGAAAACGAAACTAGCGCTCAGTTTCCGGGGCCTGGTCTCACCGCCGCCATGGACGGGGCAGCGGTGAGATAATGCACGATCCGATGCACATTACTTCGCCCCATCATCAGCATTCACTTCGTGGATATGCGTGGATTTTTTTTCCAGTCCAGTCCTCCTCTACGGCGCGCCTCATAAACATATCGTAGGTTTGGCACGTAAAGCTCCAGCAATTATTATTACTAGTGCGTCATTGCTGAAGATTTAGTCGGTTGCTTTTTCGCTATAGCGTTGCGCCTAGAATCTTTGCCGCAGTGTCGGTTTCTCTTTCGGAAAGGCAGCAAGTGAAGTTTTCATGATTTATTATTTCTTATTACGCAAACCATTATTTAAACAGCAAAGGAAGAGGAACCAGTGGCCTATTTTAGTAAACCGAAGCCTCAATAAGGCAACACATATTGCATCTAAGGAAAGCATGAGCGAACCTATTTATAGTATAATTAAGCGTATTAAATGAGCACTGTAGTGTTAGAAAATTACCAGCAATGGCAGAAAGACCGCAAAGCTTGTTTTACCGAATCGTCTTTTTTTTCTACATGATCAGCGTTGCAAGGAGTGCCGCTTTTGTTCATTACAATAGGGAGTTTTAGAATAACGTATACGCAAAGCTTTGCGTTAGCGTTTGTCGCCACTGCGCATTCGTCGCACACTAACCTCTTGCGGCAGAATAACCTCTTGCGGCAGAATGACCTCTTGCGGACCCTCGTTAAGTGACGGAAACAGCGGGCGACCGCAAGGACGGCAAAGCTTTGCGTACGCTATTCTAAAACTCCCTAATTACTTCCCTTCCGAAAAAGAGCCATCTTGGCGAATTACGGGCGGAATACCACGGCACAGAAATAGTAACGCTTTAGCAGGTCCATATGCGCATTCTCATGCCTCGACATTGTTGATTACTAGATTAGAAGAAAGCTTTAGCGGCTTGACGACGTAGATCAAGTACGAGGCTTGTTATAGCATACGGTACGGGCCGTGGTACTTCGAAAAATGTTTCGTTGACCGGCCGGGGCTAGCTCAAGGAGTCCAGAGCCACACAAGTCTGTCACGGGTATATGACGCTAAAAGGCTTCGAGAGATCTCGGTGGTGTATTTGACGCTTCTTACCAGCAGTGGCCTGAGATTGGGCTCTCTAGCGACCCTCTTCAGCGCTTAGCAGCTTGGGAAACTGCCATAGACTCTCGCATAAGCGTGGCAAGGAGGTATTGCACATAACGTGCAGGAGGGCTCGAGTCCTTATAGGTAGAAGACAGGAGAGAATCTAGTCGTGGTCTGCGTAGCAGTGTTTTTGGGCGTAAGTCACGAAGAGAATGACACGGTTCCAGTCTTAGAAATCGGAACTGACGTACATTGTCAGCATATCACCTGATGTTCGATTAAATATTTCTGTTAAACCATTCGTTTTATGATTGTAAGATGTGGTGGTCTGGTGAAAGACCTTGCATGCCTCTAGAATTGCTTGACGACGTCCGACAGAAATACAGGTCCTTCTGTCGATGCGCGGCTCAGGTAGCGCGCCGTGCTGTAGAATGGCGTGGTGTGAAATGAGAGGCAACATTGCTAGCCGATGCAGATGACAATGGTGAAGTCTTTTCTTAGCGTGTGATCGATGGCAACAATTATCTATCAGTTGGTAGCAGCGGTGATGGAAAGAAGACCATACAAATCAACGCCGGCGTAGTCGAAGGGGCGCAGACGGCAAGTCAGTGGGTGTTACGGAGCAGGGAAATGACAAGGGGAATTCTTGCGGCGCTGCACGGCGCAACAGATGTAGCAGCGGACGAGGTGGTACATTCTGCGTTCATATAGTAGCAGAGCCGGAGGAAAGTGCAAGTCTTCAACCCTTCGGCATGTGCACACTGTGAGTCAGCGTTGAAGGTTCCGCAAATGTTTAAACGTAGATGGCGCGGAATAAGAGCCACTTGAGTCCATTGCAGAGGTAGTTGCGATGGTAGAGCAACTGTCCCGAATAATGAAATGGTGTGTTTGATGGCTTATTTTACAGTAGGTGACGTTGTTTCACGCAACAAGTCCATATCGGAAGCAATGCGGGGTCTTTGCGCCGCTGCACAGGCATGTCGGTGATGGCGAGCGGGAACGCGTCGCAGATGGACACGAAAACCACAGCTAAAATGTTTTTTTTTTTCAGTAGATGGTGGCGGGAGGGGGGATGTTACTGGGTTGAACATTACTTTATGTATGTTCGTGCGTGCTTCGGCAGGTGCATGGCCGGGATAAGCAACAACTAACTCGTCAAATCCGCGTTTACGCTGGGCAAGCACAGCGCCGAAGCAAACACCGCTAGTGTCCTTGCGATTTTCATTTGGGGTGCTCTCAGGGTCCTAATAAACATCTCTCTCTCCGCTTATGGGGCAAGGAAATTAAAGTGTCGCAAGATTGGAGGCGACGTAAGAATGCATCGCGGTTTGCTGTATGCATTGCCACATGTGACTTCGCTCAAAGGTCGCGGCTGCATGGGAGGTCACTCAAATGCGCTATAATTGTGGGGAAGCTGCGAATGAAACATCTCAAATAAAATCAAAGGCATAGAAAGCTGCGAAGGTATTTCCGGCGGGACGCCATCTCAGAAAAAGACGTCGCAGAATAAGTAGCTTTCGTGCGGCCAAATTAACACTTCTTTAAGTTTATCTGAAGGCCATTAGAGCTGAAGCTAGTTACGACAGCTTCGATCTGTTGCAGTCGAAAAGCCGTCTGAAAAGATCACAGTACCATTCAAGTGACAGATATGCGTCTGCCACTTGACGCCACGAAGGATGTCGATCATGCGTTCGAATGTTGCAAGAGCGTTGCACAGCCCGAATCGCGTTTATGAATTATCATAAGCTCAAGGCTAACGAAGGCTGGTTTGCAGTGGTCAAATTCAGCCATCGAGACTACCAGTAGCCGGAGCGCAGGTTCAACGAACAGAAAAAAGTTCCACGCATCTCCTCGAAGTGAATCATGACGAGTAGGTGAAGCTGTGCGTATCGCATTGGTGAGTAACCGTACGTTACTGGAGCGTTGCCCCATATAATGTAAATTGAGTGACAAAGTGCATATCGAAATGTAAATTTACTTCGCCTGCCAGTCACCTTATGCAATTCAAGGAGGACTTAGAATATTGCTGAAGTGGAGGATATGCCTGGAAAGTAAATACAAGAACCCGCCATCTTACCGGTGGAAAGATACCATTTTAATATGGGCAATTTGATGGGACATATAGTGCTCGACGTGTGCCTTTGTGTTACAGGTTTCCTTGAGAAGCCTGAACATCTAGGTACTTTTTAGTAGAGATAAACTCGTCATTACTCTTCACGATATCTTATTTTCGCCGGGAACAGCGATCTCCTACCTTATAATGAGTCTGTGTCTACTTTGAAGTCTATTGTAAAACCTTTTTTTTTTGCGTCGCACATATGTTTCGACTATAGTAACGGTTCTATACAGTGACGATAACGGAAGACAAGGCTAGGTTCTAAAGAGCTTCGCCCCTAGAAGCTATGCTCCTTTCCGGCAATCGTGGCATCTTCATACGAGGATTGGTATAGATGTCCTTAAGTGTGATCTTGTTCATCAAGCCGTAGTCTACGCAAAAACTGTATCATTGAGCTGTCGTTTTTTTTACCATTTTGACCGGTTAGGCCCATCGGCTGCTCGAGATGTGTATTTTGTTCTCACTTGCGCAATGTTGTGACGCACTGTGGCTGACACACGATATGATCACTTAGGCTAAGGAGCGTGGAGACGAGGGTCGAATACAAGGAGCTCCGAAATATGGGAACTACCGCGATCTAGAACAAATATACCCATCAGATGCTACGTTATGGACTACCATATCACTTAAACACGAAAAACATAACACTTTATGATACTGTACGATAGAATGAACATGTCTTTCAGTGCGAACGCCTTATGTGGTAGTGCTCATGATGCGGTGTATTTCTTGCATAATAATTCTGTTTCCTCTTTCTCTTTGTGCTATTTTTATCAAGTTTCAAGTTTCATATAGGCACTGGAATGGAAAGTTTTTTTTTACACCCCCCCCCCAAAAAAAAAGGAAAAAAAAATCTTGTGTATATGTAGTACAAAATTGTTTGTACTTCTATTCACGTTCTGTTTTTTTTTCTGTTTTTACTTTGATTGGTTTTAGCTTTTCATCGTGTATCGAGGGCAAATAGAATTTATAAGTCTGTATAATCACGTATTTTCAAAGTTCTGAGTGTGACCATCCTATATTTTCTATGTTTTAGTGTTAGACAGCTTTTCCCATTTGTTTTTTCTCTCTCTCGAAAAATGGGGCCATGGACCACGTCAAGGCCTTGCTCGCTTTTTGTTCATAGTCCTCCCCAATATTGTATGCAAAAATGTTTAAATAAAATTTCATTTGATTTGATTGTAATAAATACATTGTGTTCGACTTAATTTTGCGCTTCAAGATCAAACGACGTTTTGCTAAGAATGTAATTCAAATGGCAATGCATTACTCTGTAATTTTCGGGAAATAATATCTCAGAACTGGTTGCAGGATGAGAATTCGTTCCATGTTGATCCGCCTTGCGAACTCCACGTCTAAACTTTCCGAATTGGAATGCGGGTGATAATGTAATTAGTTAAGAAGAAAGCGACTTTTCCTTAGTTAGTCGACTATCCATTTCAATTTTTTGTGTTAGTAATTTTTCGGCTCTTACAGTAGGCCAGCTCAAGAACAAGAATTGTACCATCTGCCACAGGCTAACTTTAAATATTTTTGAAAGTGTTCACTGAAACATCAGTATTGTGACGTGATCCGTGACGTTGAGGAAGGCAACAGCCGGCGTGCCGAAGATTAAATTCTTTATGTGGGCGAACTTGTGGCCGGGAAACTGAGAGTTAAATAGAACAAGCAATGCATGCTGTATACTGATATCGGCGAACGTAGCGTCGGCCGTCGAAAAACTGGTCATCGTTGGAACGCGCCCTCTTATATACATCAGACATCGAATTGTCTAGCCTTAGCACTGGCCGTCACGCAAGCTCTGGAATAAGCTCGAGTGTTCGCGTCTTGCGCGCAATCTTAACAAAACGATCTACTATAATCGTGAGGTTTCTAGAACACTAAGGCGCGGTTTGCGCTGAACATTGCTGACAGGCTTTGTGGGCGTTAGCTGAGTACATCAATAGTGAAATAAGCGCGCGTTGCGATTCCCCCCTTTGAAAAAGCGTCGTCCCGATGCTTAAAGCAGAACACGGGGGAAAAATGCATGCAACAATAAAAAAACAACAATACCCAGTTGAAAATGGCAAAAAAAGAACTTGCCTTGAGTTCAATAGACGTTTCTACTGTACAAAAGGATTTTTCTGTTGCTACCACACACTCTTGTTGAGAAAACACAATTTTCTATAGTGCACCCGATCTTTTATTGTGACAACAGAAGTGTGTACAACACACTTCTTTTCTGCAACAACAGAAAGTTGATGTGCTACGACAAATCGTTATAGTATTTAAAAAAATGTATCTTCACAACAAGCACCCGGCTGCTACTATAGAAATGTCCATATACTAATCGACCAAATTTTGTTGTACGAAAGAAATGTGTTGTGCTACAATAGAGACTTGTTGTCTTAGCTTATAGTCAATGGTGACAACAGAGGTCTTCCGTAAGTAATGCAATAAAATCCGTCGTACAACAGAAATTTGCTGTCTAAGCGTGCATCCAATTGTGGCAGCAGAAGTGTCTCTAGAGTAATGCAACCAAATTGTGTAGTAGGACAGAAAGCTTCGATGCAAAAGAACAACTGTTATGATGACGTCACTCAATAAAAAAAAATTAACTCATTTACGCCCGTGAGGTGGTATCGAGGTAAGCCCTTGACGTCCCCTCATGGGAGGTCTACGCCTGGCCACCTAAACTTGCTGGTCTTTACAAATACAGTTCATTCCTCCTCCTCCTACAAGGATTTTCTGACCTGAAAAATAATGCCTATGCATATATATCCAACGGAAAGTGATTGTGCTGTATCTCTGTGAAAAAGAAAGCTACTGGACAATGTACTAATGGACATGCTATTGCACGAGACAGAGAAACATGCAGTCGTAATAAAACTGTTCAGGTCATGAACATACTCATAGAGTTGTAGCTTGGGTGAGGTGTTGACTCAATATCGACATGGCTGCAGAGCACAAATTGAACAAAGGCAGAAGAGAGGACACAACCCAGTGCCTGCATAGTGCCCTCTCTTTTTGTTCAGTTTGCAATGTGAAGCCATGCTGATGTGAATGTACATTTTCAAAATATATAATGAAGCCACGGATTGCCCTTGCCATGAAATCGTCAGGAGTGGGCTATACATGTAGACAAACAGATCAAATTAAAAATTGAATCGCAATTTCAAGAATTGCGATGCTTCACTTTTGGAGGTTAGCACAGAACAACAGTGTGTATGTCCTTGCCGAGATAAAATTAACTGTAGTGGGCAGTGTGCTTTGATTTTGTGGTGAAAGACAAGGAGACCATCAACCTCGGACAACATGGCTGTAACACCAGTTTAGTCAACCCGGCTAATAAATGTTTGTTTGTTTTGGGTCTTCTGTTGCCACAAGTTGGCGACCTAGACATGATGTCTGAGCTTGTCAGTCTCTTCATCTTTCACCGTAGATGCAAAACACACTCCCCACTACATAACAAAGTGGACCAACACAAGATTATGGGGTTTACATTGTGAAAACCTAATTAGGCATGCTGTAACAGGGTAAAGTGGACACGGCAAGATTTTGGGGTTTACATTGTGAAAACCTAATTAGGCATGCTGTAACAGGATAATCTGGAATAATTTATACATTAGGAAGTTTAATGTATATTTAAATCATAATTAAAGCACATTTAAAGTACATGCATGTTTTTACATCTCGTGCTCATTGAAGTGTGGCTATCATGGAGAGATTCAAATGTGCACGCTTCATCCTAAGCGATTCAATGCTACAGCCGCTAAGCCACCACAGAGGGTAGCTAGCACAATGAACTGAAATTGCGTATATATCTCTTCACCAATGCATCCAGTCAGTACATTTTTTCACAAGTGCTTGAAGTGCAAGATGAGTGTTTTTTCTGTGGTCCTTGAGTAGCATGCATGACCACACCAATACTATGCTAACAAGGACAAATGAGTGTACAGTTTGTGGGAGACAATGTTATAACAGCACGCACTGTGGGAATTGATTTCATGCAAAGCAGTCAGTCAGCCAGTTGCTGCACAAGGGCCTTTTTTTTTGCTTTGAGCCCAGCGTTAGGAGGTGGATTGACATCTTTGTGTGAATTGAGAAGTAGTGGGCACATCAAGGGCTTACCAGGCATGTTGACTATACTATGCCTATAGGGTAGCTTATTCTTCAACGTAACATTGCACCCACGTTAGAGCACAGAAGTCAGTTTTATCGAAATGGAGTGGACACTACGGTGAGACGATGTGCATATTATAAGTGATTGTTGGTGTATTCCTCTGGGTTCGAGCATTGCATGAAAAAAATTGGGGGACCCTTAAGCTTCGCCTTTAAGAGTTGAACGCGATAGCGATATCCCGTCCCTAGTGCGTACTTCAATCACTTAGTGCATACTATGTAATGGGTAGTATGCTTTAAACCAGGAGAAATTATTTGCGCGGCAAATGTGGGAAATGTTTTCGAACTTGCTATGCACCCACTACGTGGTGTTAAGGGAATACGCGCAGTAAGGTGTGTGCCGTTTGTAATGGGTGTCTGGCTTTAAACTATGGAATCGTTATGATAGTCACATATTCTGAAGCCCGATGGCAATTTACGCTTGTACCACGCAATATTCCTGGGATAATTACATGTTATATTGCGACGCCTATATAAAGGACGCTTGCGTTTGCGAAGCATGGAAGTTATTTTCACTGCATTTCCAAGCAGAGGAAGTTCTTTTCACAGTATATCCAAGCAGAGGCATGGCTGTGTGGTAGAACACCTGCTTGCCACGCAGACGACCCGGGTTCGATCCTCACTCGGGACCCGAAAATTTTTATTATTTATTTTATTTGCATCTTTCTCGATTTTTCGGTCACGGACAAGATGATGATTTTTCGGTCACAGACAAGATGATGATTTTTCGCTCACAACCAACGACGCCGACGCCGGACTTTCTGCGAAACGAGCTCTTTAACGCTATCGCGTTAATACACCTTGCTTAGTGATAGAAGTACATATTTCATGTTAATTACGTTGTGATAACGGCAGTTAGCTAACACTGCAAGTGTACTTGATGTCACTCCGACATGGCACATATATTGGCCTGGAGGAGTTACGGAGTCGCCCTCTATCGGGCGCGCCTCGATTGCGTGCTAGGCAGGATACCGCCGCACGCTCCCCATAAGATATTGCTGTCGGCGCTCTACAAAACACCTCGCGGAAGCGCTCCAGGACATTTCTGTGCGTACTTTCGAAACGAAATATGTTTTTTTACTGTTAAATTAATAATTTTCGACGAAAAGGAAGCACAACGTAGTTTACAGTCGCTGTCTTTTTTGCAGAAAACGGAGCGCCCGCTTCACGCGGTCACCCCGATGGAGGCCCCTGAACCGGCTTCTTGCGTGAAATGTAGTCAGTCGCTGAGTGCAAACTATGTGAAATATTTTGTTAGAGTAGACGCCTGTATACCTAAATGGAGCATAACAGAAAGAAGCCTCAAGCCAGTGATCGCACGGGTTCGCGGCGACAGACGGAGCTTTTGCATTATGAGCGTCTGCATGTATATGTTCGTACTGATGGTTTCGCTGTCGCTACGAGCGTGTTTTGGCGCCGTGCCGTGAACTTTAGGCCGCAAAATATCAGAATTTGTGAGTACACAAAAACCATTGTTGCGCGGACGCTATCAGAACAGATCCATTTTTTTTGTTACATATCTACTTCGGCGCACATATGGCAATTTTTGATGTCCCGTCCCGACGATTCAACGTTTTTTTCTTGTTTTTTTTTCAGCCAAAATAATGTATGTTTCAGTGTCATTTGACATGTTGCCTCGCACTGCATATAGATCGGTCTTCTAAGCCAGCAATTCCCGCTGCTCCTATTATTTCAGTGTGTTCGTTTCGTTTGGTGATCCCACAAAGCGTGAGAAAATGCGATGCCTTTTTTTAATATGTTGCTTAATTATCGTTCCCTTTGCATTCTACTGAACTCGCCGCTCTCTGCCATCAACATATTCATAGAAACCAAACCTTCACCACTTCGAGATTGCTGATGGAAGGAGAAGTGGTCTACGAGACCATGTAGTAGTATACAACGCCAAGGAAACGAATGAAAATACAGTAACGTTCGCCGCGCTTGTTCTGCAAACGTCGATGTGAACAAGGACCGACCTGAACTTGAAATAGCGGTGAAAGAAAGAGAAGTTATTGCATCAACCTGCAGCTGCAAAGTAGGGTAACAACAACATGTAAAGAGTGAAATGCAAAATTTTAATGGCCAGCATTATTTGGCGAGTTGCCCAGCAATTAGGGGAAGTCTGTCGAGTCTAACACCAACAGCGCGGCATCTTTTCCTCATAAATAAATAAGCCTACAAAAAAATACATGGGGTTGGATAGACCCAACTTGAGATTGAGAGTGGCACAAGTAGATTTGGGATTTTTAGCACGTAGCGTTTGCGTCATGAGAATGTACGATTGACTGCAAGAATGTTATTGCCAACATAAATGCAGCACACATCAGCCGCAGCATTTGACTCGCTCGCTGTGTACATCCACCAGCAAACGTCGTGAACAGCTTATGAAGGCGAAAGCCTTCGATGCCTCATCAAAAGGGAAGATTGACCGTCGGCGTCGGCACGAGTAATGCAAGAAAATCATAATCACGTGATGACGTCACCATATGTGGTCATCATGACGTCACAGATTGCCCAAATTTGTGAAGGCGTTATGACGTCGCCATGACGCCACATAACGTGATGTCACATGATGACCTGTTCACATGACATGGTCGCTTTGCACAGCCTCCATGATCGGTGGGCCGATCAAGGAGGCAGTGCAAAACCTCGTTGGGTGCACAAGGTTTTTTGGAGCGGGGCGGGGAAATTAATACATTGACTGACAAGAAGGAGAAGAAGGTGGCTTTCGCCTTCCGGTCATCTTAGGGGAATGCACAAGGAACCTTGCGAATTTTTAAATCCAACGTATCTAATCAATCACTCAAGTATCTGCAGCCCATATTGTAGACGCTGAGCACGGGGCCGACGATCAAGAGGTCGCACAGGAACGTTCTGAGATGGTATCGCAGTATGCAAAAGGCAGCGCCTTTTCCATACTGTGGTAGATAAGCACCATTAGCCGGCGGGAAGCGCGCGCGGACGTTCGTAACAGAGCGCACTTTCTGCTACTGAACAACACAACCCCGACGCAGTAGCGAAAATCGTCGTCGCGGAAGTGCTTGTTGTACACATGACTCATAGCCGATCGCTGCTTGCCGGTTCTTAGCACCACAACCCACTCTTCACGCAGTTTCTTGTCCCAAGGGCACCGCTGCAGGCTTATATCCGGACTTCGTTGCGGTACGTCCGACAATACGGCACCGAGCAGTAAGAGTCGCATGTTCATCGCTTTCGGAGGCAGCCACTCCTGTTACAACGGGTTCAGTTCGGGTTCAAAATGCGAGAAAACCTCCGTATTCGTACCGACCGCAGCGCAGGTGGAGCTTGAAACTCATTTACAAAGCACGCGGCAGCGCTCCGCAAGCAGCCGACGCGGCCGCCGAGACCGCGCGATCCTGCCAAGCACGTCACGCCGACGGTGGCGCCGGCGTTTCCAGTGGTGGCCCTCGAGGCCAATAGAGTCCTTTTGCAAAGCAGTTCTAAGCATTGGCATGCCTGTGTAGTAGAATACTTGACTGCGAAGTTGAGTGCATGGGTGTAATTCCGGCTTGAACCGTGATTTTCATTTTCTGTGTACATCCAGATTTTTTGCTCACTGAGAATGCCAACAGTGAATTATTTGCGACACGAGTTGTGTTCGACATGGATTATCTGTGCCAGTGACGGGCATGTGACATTGTTCATGTCATAGCCTGTTAATCATGTCTGTCGTACACTCATGGCCTCCAATACTAATTTTTGTGTATACTAAGTTCAGCAGACAACCACGAGAGGGCCCAGATGTAATAATAATAATAATAATATCAGGGGTTTAACGTCCCAAAACCACCATATGATTATGAGAGACGCCGTAGTGGAGGGCTCCGGAAATTTTCGACCATCAGGTGTTCTTTAACGTGCACTGACATCGCACAGTACACGGGCCTCTACCATTTCGCCTCCATCGAAATGCGACCGCCGCGGCCGGGATCGAACCCGCGACCTTCGGGTCAGCAGCCGAGCACCCTAACCGCTATACCACCGCGGCGGACAGGGCCCAGATGTAGGCAGATAGATGAGACAGAAATGGCCAAAGTGCCTTTGGTTCGCATAGAAATGTTTGGCATTTAATATAGCCAACAGTACCCTAAAACATTGTTCTCTCGTTCCTTTCTGTAACATTGTTCTTTTGACATCAAAGGCAAACAAAGAAGCCTAATGTACCCCTATCCAAGTTTACATGTGATTCGTGCATTGTGTTGCTTACATCCGTGTCAGTATTTTGCCTCTATCCACTCCCAAACCAAGGCACCATTCTCTCAATAATGGCATTTTTAACTGCCATCACTTCCTAACACTTGACATGGCAGGTGAATAGAAAAACCAGAATGAATAGAAGTGCACAAGTGTCTGACTACACAAACGTAACAAAAAAGCTTTTGGCTGAAGTTTATCGTTGCTACATATTACACTGTTATTTGATAACCTGTTAACGGTTGCCATATAGTACATTGTATTCGATGAAAGCTACTGAAGAATCGTTTGATCACACAGCACATCAGCATCATATAGTGCATGCCAGAAAAATAAATAAATGGAGTTGCTTAGTATCAGGCACCACCTTTAAAAAAACACTGCACGCACTTATGAAAGTTTCTGAGAGCAAAGCAGCAGCTGGCACCTTTGAAAAATGCAATAAGAGATGGTGAGTTCATGCAGACTGGGAACCACTGTTGCATTTTAGACTATGTGTGGGCCATTTACCAAGGCTAAGTGAGCACAGATTTGAAGATGAAGAAAAAGTAAAGAAAACAAAATTCTGAGGCCTGACCTCAACAATGGGAAGGCTTTTGAAAGACTACTAAGGCACAATGTCCCAACACACTTTTTGTTGGTACACTGCAGATCCATACCTTTAAAACACCAGAATATCCAGAAAGAATAGTTCTGAATAGTTCCGTGCTTGATTGATCAAGCACAGCAACAAGAGTTCTGAATGCATTGATCAGCCCAACCCTACCATTTATGGCGCTTTGGTGCAGTGGATATGAACATAGGGCACACATGTTAGTTAAAACTTATTAAGAAGTGGCCACCTGTTTGGTCCTTTCAATAATAATATTGAATGTTTCCCAGGCTACTGCTATTAAACCAGTATTGCCCTTCATGTAAACTTAAGCATCGAGCGAAGCAAACTACAAAAACAAAGCAAAACATATACAACGTACACCATGCCTTGTAAGTATGCACACGTGTGTGTTTATGCGCGTGTACACACACAGATACTAATTCAGATACAGAGGTAAACATGGTCCTCTTTTTTACAATATATTGCAGCTTTTGATCACTGTGTGCCAGGCAACATATGTGAGAACAGCTACCCTACAACTACTAGCTTGCAATATTTTTGAGCAACTGATGAGCATGGAACGAGCTTAAGATTAAAAGAATTTGGATTTGTTACAGGAGGTGCAAAAGCAAAAGCCCAGTTCTTGTAATCTAGAGCAACATTACTCTTACTACTAAATGAACCCCCTCCCTGGCAAACTGAGACACACATTTTTTTTAATCTTTATAGCCTTTTAACAAATACTTTGGGATTCATGGAATACACAGCACTGTCACAGCGTGACAAGGAAGGGCATTCAAAAAACCTTGCTGTAGTACAATAGGCACATTTCCCTATGATCATGACAGTGCGCTGCACATGAAAGTTCCAAGCCAAGCTGTCAAAGTGGGTTGTGCCACTGCCACTTGTTCAACAAATTTTTCATGTTAATTACTTCCTCAGGTTGTATGAAACAGCGGGGTAGAGCACGTCCATGTTGAGACAATCTGGCCTTATCACTGTAGCTAATACCATTACTCGTAAACACAGCTTGTTGCAAGATGCACCACGTTCTCAACTGGCAGTCAGTTTCCACAATGTAACTTTTCGTTTTCAAGTCTGTCTACTCTTATGAAGTGACTGCATGCTTGTTTGCTGGTTCTGCTGCAACATTCAGAGGGCACACATGTGTCCTTTTGCAAGTCGCAGTCTGGAAAGGCCACCATCATGTCGACTTCCCAATTGCCTGCTGATGAGGAACAACGCCCGAAGTGGCAGAAGAAAATGTGCCGCAAAGATTTGGTGGTTTGTGACAAGTCTCTCTCCACTGATGTATGCAGCAGGAACTTTCTTTTGAGCCACTATGTTAGAGAATAAGCTGGTTCCTGGTGCAAGGTGAAAAGTATTTGAGGGATGTCTGCACCACACAAGTACATCTGCCTTCTGCAAACAAACCACGTAAAGATTGAAAAGCTTGAGATGTTACTGCTTCAAGCTGGCCAGAAAACGAAAGAGAGCCAGACGGTCGTAAGCTTGCCGTTCTGGAGTGCCCAAAACAGAAGGCTGAACAGAAGATCATTGCATAAACAAATAACAATGTACAGCGAGCCAGTTGACACATTTCACTGATAGCGAGGCTTCGGTCACAGGTAACGCAACATCACTCCTCTAGGTGAAATGCCCATAGTAGCTAGATGCTGAGAGAAAGGTGTAACATTTACGGTAACGGCAGGCACTACACTTGAGTGGCGTAGCCAGGGGGTGGCACACCCGGCGCGTTACCCCCCCTCCCCCCCCCCGAAATTTTTTTTCGCCATGGCATACAGAGCGAAAAGTGACCATTGCAAGAAGGTGCCCCCCCCCAAAAAAAAAATTTCTACGTATGCCCGTGCTACACTGCACTCCCATAAATTTTCATGGATGTTTAAAATGAGAAATAACGCTGATTTTCAGCCTCATGCAATAAAAACTACATAACGTTGCAATCTTAACCCGAAAAAATCCACAGAGTGGATCATACGGTGCTCTATTTTCCTCAAATGCCATTATCATGCCTGAACCAAGCTCACTGCATAGGTGCGCCAGTCCTAGCTCATCATTATAGAAAATTGGTGGTTGAATTAAAGAAAGACTGGTGTGACAAAGCTCCTCGCCTGAGCGGCACCAGCGCAAGCCTTCATTATTGGTCGTTGAGCTTTCAGTAAAGCCATAGTGCATATCTGATCGGATGTCTGACGTGGAATTTGGCATCAAAGACCGGCCAGAAAACAACAGCCAAGCGGCACAAATGAAACTCTTCCTTACAGTGAACGAAAGTAGGGGAACTTTAAGGGCTCGTTTTACTTTGTTAGACAATATATTAATGAGAGTGAACAGACACTAATGCGAAGGAAAGTATGGGAAATGTTCTTTGTAGTCATTGTGATATAAATGTGATGAAAGTAAAGTGGACGAAAAGATAGCTTGCCACTGGCAGGGACTGAACCAACCTGCGACCTTCGAATAACGTGTCGGACGCTCTAAAAAAGCTGCTTTTCAATCTTCACTGAGTTACGGCGGTGGTCATCCCCCCATGCATTTTATGGGGTATACGTGTACCACATGCGACAGGCTTCAAGGAGTAAACGTTTCAAAGAAGGTGCCATGTTTTGTTATTTCAGAAAAAATACATGCGGAAGAGACTTGTTTTTTCTGGATAAACGTAACCGTTGCAATGGTTGAGAAATGCCGTTATTCCTTGGAGCACAGACCGGGCCAACCAGTGGGCCGGATGTTAGTGGCACCTGATGATGAAATTGTAGTAATGTGGCTTCTTGAAGTGATTTCACCGGGTAAACAGCAATACTACAGCTTATGGCTCTCGGCAAAAGCTATGCTCGCTGAGAAATACCCAACCGGTAGATTTGCTTGCGTAGAACATCAGCAACTGAAGTTACGTGGGGATGCAACAAGGATTGCTAGTTTTGCAGTTCCTCCCACACATTTGCTCTGATGGTATCACAGGTTCTCAGAGCAGAGGGCTTGCCGGAATCGAGCATTGAATACACTGTTGGGTGTGCCCTTACAATGTCTTCGCAACTGTCATCAACACAGAAAGAAATTTTAGGATGGTCCTGGGTGGATCTGCATTATTCAACCGAAGAGCTCCTGCTGTGCTGCTTTCTCCTCCTCAGACACGGTGGCATAACGGAAAAGGCTGGTCATCTCTTCTGATAAGATTGGGATGTGTTCGTTCTGGTACAGCGTATAGGCTTAAAAAAAGTTTTCGCCCTTTCCTTACAAACAATGCTCATGGAGACGGCTGGTGCGGAAAGCGCCTAACGCCTCATTTTTTATGCGCACAAATAAGAAAAATATCAATTATGTCTTGGGCCTTGTAGTGGCCACCGACGCAGCAAGGGGGAACGCTTTGATCGGCCCTCTCAGACGGTAAGGGTACCAATATGAGACGGCGCCTTGGTACTGCCTGCGAAAGGCGAACAAAAATAAATATAACTTAATAAAACTTTTTGTTGGGCTAGTTGGTACATGCTTACTGAAATACAAATAGACGCAAACCTTCGAGGAAGAAAATTAGAGGCAGAACAGAAAGGGCGTCACTCGCAACTAACTTTATTCTCAGAACATCAGCTACTTTAATAGCCGTAACAACTATGCGCGCGCACATCACCTCACGTGCTCGTCAAAAAACACTCGATAAGATTGACAAGAAATGACAAAAAAATCGATTAAACGAAAAAAGATTCGAAGAAATCAAACTCACCACCACGCAGAGCAACAGAAGTGTCACTAACACATATATCTCCCTTCTTTTTAATGTAGTAAGCTTCCATGATTTCACGCGCTAATGTATCATTACTCTTTCCAAGAACGGAAACACCTGGAAAACCCGGGCTCACACTTACAGGAACCACAGTGCACCGGCAAATGTGCCGAAAGTTTATTTTTCACGGAAAGTTCATGCTCCCTAATTCTGTCATTTATGCACCGGCCTGTCTGGCCGACGTAAACCCTACCGCAACTCAGCGGGATCTCGTACACCACGCCAACCGAGCAGGCGACATACGGCCTTGCGTGCCTCTTCCCACACGGGGAGGGCCTCGGTGCAGTCGAAATTCGTGGGCACAGGCTCGCCAACTTGCGGGGCGCCGAGAACACCATAGGTACCTTGTACCTGTTAGCCACATTCTTAAGGTTGTGAGCAACCTTGTGCACAAGAACTGACATTTGGGCGAGTGCACATATGGCATAACCATGGGCCTTTGTTCCATCGGCTGCCTGTTTCTTCTTGATCCCTTCAGTTTTTGAAGGAGGGTTTCAGAGACTGCAACAACGACAGAACTAGGGTAGCCAGCTGAACACAGCCGCGTGACCTGATTACTGAAACTTTCCTGCATTCTATGCGGACAAGATTTTACCAGTGCTCCTTCCAGGCACATGGAAGCAACGGCCCTCTTGACAAGTTTAGAATGCGAAGCATCAAAAGGTAGAAGTGCCTTGGCTGAACGCGGACAATATGCCCAACATATGTGCTTCTCCGAGAAAGTGAGACTCAGGTCTAAAAATTGCAACACGCTGCCAACAGGAAGTTCATGCGTGAAAACAAGTCCCTTGGCATTTTGTCTAAAAAAGAGCTAAAACCTCATCCACTGAGTTAGTGGTTGTCAAAGAAGGGTTAGCTTTAAAAACGACTAAAAAGTCATCTACATACCTAAAAATCTTCAGCTTCGCATCGTCAATAACCTGAGCCACTTTTCTGTCAAAATCCGCTAAAAATATGTTACATAGGACAGGCGCCACGCATGAACCTATGCAGGTCCCTTTTCTCTGAATATAAAACTGATTATCGTGACACACGAACGTCGAGCACAGATAAAACTCGAGCTACGTCATAAAGTTGTCAAGGGAAATGCCAGTAGCGCTCTGAAAGGCAAGAACACCATTCTGCTCAATGCAGTTTCTAACCATTAAAAACAACTCTGCGTGGGGAACCGAATAAAACAAATCTTCAACGTCAATAGAGAATGCATTGCCACCATCGTTTAAGCCTATTAAGAACTGCGTAACATCACTTTGACTTCTTAACAACAAAAGGATGATCCACAACAAGCGCATTCAGACGCTTCAGTAAAAATTTGCTAACATTCTGTTGCCACGATTTCCGTTCGCTAACAATACACCTGAATGGCATGTCGACCTTATGAGTTTTTACACTGAAAAACACAGACAGCGCGGCTCGCTTTGAGGAACTGATTGCTTTTGAGAGTTTTTGAAGCCCCAGATCGTTGCACAGCAAAATCGCCTTAGCCTTTACCTTGTTCAGCTGTGTCTTCGCTTGGGCAAAGTTATTGTCTAAAGCTTGCGCAGCTTTTTCACCAAAGGCTTCGGCCGACAAAACGACAAAGCCACCCTCCTTGTCGGACTGCAAAAGTTGGAGGTTATTTTTCCTGAAGTATGAAACCACTTGCCCAGTCGCATCCTTGGGAAGAAGATGTGTACGCTGTACGGTCTTCAGCAGGCAATCAACACCCTCCAAAAGGCATCTTTCGCGGTCGTCACCATCCGCACAGTTGGCTACACGCCGATTCAAGGCCAGCAACTCGTGGACCCGGAGACTTGGTGGCACGGAAAACTTCGGACCTATCCCGAGAGTCTTAGAAATTCCCTCGGGAAGGTCTACGTTTCCTAAGACGTGTAGCTGGGTAGGTTGAGCAGGTTCCTTCTTGGCACCCTTCGGGAGATGATTCAGCGTACATCGCCACCAAAACTCAGTCGTCTGCGCTATGGCTTGCTGACAAACCTTTAGCCTACGTTGAGCAAACCACCCGGTGTCCAACTCGAAGCACTTGAGACGCAAGCAGTCCTGAAGAAAGCGAATCTGTCGCCACAGCTCCGATTTCCAAATCCGGCAAATCCTCCTCGAATGACTCAGTGACGGCTTGACAGACCCAAACAAAGCTTGCACTTCAAGAGGCACCAACCCATTGTTGATGCAAAACGCCAAGTATCTTGCGCGGCACGTAGAAGAGGCAATATGCGCGACTAGCAGCAACGGCTCCGTAGTAGAAAGAGGAGAACAGAAGGCAGAGCCCACTATAGAAGAAATGTAACCTAATAAAACTTTTTCTTGGGCTAGTTGGTACATGCTTACTGAAATACAAATAGACGCAAACCTTCGAGGAAGAAAATTAGAGGCAGAACAGAAAGGGCGTCACTCGCAACTAACTTTATTCTCAGAACATCAGCTACTTTAATAGCCGTAGCAACTATGCGCGCGCACATCACCTCACGTGCTCGTCAAAAAACACTCGATAAGATTGACAAGAAATGACAAAAAAATCGATTAAACGAAAAAAGATTCGAAGAAATCAAACTCACCACCACGCGGAGCAACAGAACTGTCACTAACACATAAATCTCCCTTCTTTTTAATGTGCGTGGTGGTGAGTTTGATTTCTTCGAATCTTTTTTCGTTTAATCGATTTTTTTTGTCATTTCTTGTCAATCTTATCGAGTGTTTTTTGACGAGCACGTGAGGTGATGTGCGCGCGCATAGTTGCTACGGCTATTAAAGTAGCTGATGTTCTGAGAATAAAGTTAGTTGCGAGTGACGCCCTTTCTGTTCTGCCTCTAATTTTCTTCCTCGAAGGATTTGCGTCTATTTGTATTTCAGTAAAAATAAATATGTGCGGTGTGGGCTTGAAGCACAAGTACGGTAGCAGTAGTGCAGTCCGAAATTTTTTTCGGAGAGGAGGGGGCTTCAATCATACTTTATTTATGTTCGTGCATGCGTTTGTATGAGTGCATGTGTATACATAGGCGTGAGCACGAGGGGACTGGGGCGGGGCGGCCGCCCCCTAGTCACTTAAAGGGGGGGGGGGGCGCAAAGTCAGCCCCATACATTGAAATAATAGGGAGGGGGGCGCTGCGACGAACTTTCGCCCCCCCCCCCCCCCCCCCCGTGAAGGGGAACCCTGCGCACGCCTGTGTGTATATGCACATGCAAAATAAAAAAAAAATTCGGGGGCTGAGTATAACCCCCCTCCCCCCATTCCGAGTAACTTTGGTACTACTCTGTGATCCATCAATTGGTGCTACGGCGAATCACGAAACACAAACTTGCACTGCCCCCTCCCCCCCCCCTTCGAAGAGGGGTTGCTCACAATTGAACTCATTTTTTCGAGCTGTGAACTACAGCCTCTAGTGGAAATGTTTTTACGCTTTACGAGATAGTCGCAGAGAACATCAACACACGTTTACAACACAATATTTCACGATGGATGAACCAGGCTGTCGCTATGGTTGATGATCCCAAATCAAATCATTTTCCATTTTCTGTATCCACACACAAACACGCATGACATTTGCGGCTTCGCAGACGTGGGCTTTTCGTTTGATGTATGTGCGGTATGCGAAATCACGCGCTTCATACACGCACCACTCGTTCATAACTTCGGGCTAAACTGCTCGAACATGACAACACAAACACGCATCACATTTGCGGCTTCGCAGACGTTGGATGTTGGACTGAAATTTGTTGCTGCGTTCAATTTAGGAATGCAGGTGGTATGAAGTAGTGCTCTTGGGGAATTCCGTGCGACATATACAGTCACCATTCTTCCGTAACTTCGGGCTTAGCCCGGGGATTATACTGCACAAACAGTACAATATCGCGCAGTACGAAAACAGCTGTAACAAACGTCGTACTATCGCGTAGTATACATCCAGTGTTACCAAGCCTTTTTAGTTCACGCAGTCGTCGAGCGGCGATAGCTTAGTGGGATAACGAGCTCGGTTGTATTGCTTGAAAGGAGCTATACGTCGCGGGTTCGATCCTCAATGATGCGCAATTTTTTTAATGTTTTTTTTAATTAACGTTACTTCTGCGATGGAGCCGTAACTCCTATTTTTAATTAAGCAAGAATCATGGTGTCAGCTCACTGGCTCTGGCTGTGTGACGCAATCCATATAGTGAGCCGCGAAGGCGCACCGTTAAAGGGTGACCTGTTTAGTGAGCCCCCCTCCTAGTGACACAGGCCAATTAATGACGCTGCCGAAGTAATAGGAATCAAATGGGCACCGCTAACAACACGCGGGTCACCTTTGAGACACTGGATACAAACAGCGCGAACAGCTGTTGCCCCGTCAATATAGCGCTGGCGTTAAAGTGACGGTCCTCCTAATCTAATTTTATGCCTAATTAGTGCATTTAGTGAGTATAAATTACAACACACTCGTGCTACTCGCTCCCGTTGATGAAAAGTTAACATATAATGGCAACGTAAACAGCAATATTAAAGACAGTTTCTCACGTTTGTGACTGTTACTTTTAACACTTTTAATAAGCAGGTGGTGGCGCTGCGCTTTGTCCTTTTGTTTTTTTTTCTTTTCCCACTCCACGCTCTTGTGTTTCCTCACGCTCAACTTGATCGGTGTGATGGTGTGATTTCGACGCTCAGCTAGATCAAATGTGCAGTGTTAACTTCTCAAATGGTTTCCTCATCGTCTGTAGCAGTGAATTCTCTTGCGCGCTACTTTGTTACCGTCCGCTGGATATCGTCCATTTTGACAAAGAACAACACTACGAAGTCTTCTTGGCTGGCGAGGAAAACACCCGCGGCACCCACTTACTGCACATGAGCCGTGAGTATTGCAGCATTATTTGATTGGTTGCTAACGCCCCGTTAAGACATTGTCTACTGACTGCAGAAGCTGAGGAAGGGATGGAGCAGGCGTGAGTCGAACAACAGTCGATGTGCCGCGGAAAGCTCGGCGATGCTGAACTGGGACTGGGACCACGAAAGAGTGAGCTACGCCTGTATGCTTCCTGTTTAATGTAACGGAAAGTCATTGTGCGAAAAAAAAAGGTGCCGTCCTTCTTGGGTGCAGTTTTCGTTCCGATTCTCGAGTGGAATGAGACTTGTCAAGAGGCGATACGCATAATAAAATAAAGTAAAATGGTCTCCTCAAGCGTTTGTGAGCATTCAGCCGCCTTGCGAGATGCTTTCCCAATCAACTCCGCATTTTTATTATTATTTGTTTTTGTCTCGTAATGCTCGACAGCAGCATGTTTTCGTATTTTGCGTTTGGCACCACAGCCATCAGAACAGCTGTCATTCACGCTAGCCTTGACGGGTCTCTTTCCTCTTGGTGTTAGTAATTCTTGAGCATTGCCATCTTGACAACAATGCTGTGGGGTTTCAAACCTTGTCGAGATTTTGCATCAATTAGAGGGGAGAGGTACCCCCCTTAAAAAGCGTTCACTACACTTCAAGGAATATGCAGAGAAATCCTGCACTTTATATCTGTTACTTGTTCAGAAGCTATTTGGACTACCTTGTTTACAAGAGTTTCATTGACAGTGACTTTCGAAGAAAACCCAGTGTTGCCACAATACAGGTCGAAGCAGGGAAGTTTCAATTAGAAACTGCATGGACATGAATTTGGACACGAAAGCGATGAGTGATGTAATGGAGATTCCTGTCTCGTCACACGGTGCTTGCAAATTCAGTTTTCTTAGTTTTAATGCAGCTACCTATTTACCAAAACTGGCTGCATTCCAGGCCCGTAGCTAGGAATTTTTTTTCAGGGGGGGGGGGGGGGCACTTGTGGAAAGCCTTGAAAAACACCCATTTTTATTATTTTTCCTCGGTAAAACACCCACTTCCATCCGAATTTCGGGGGGTAGGGCGGGCCCCTAGCCTCCCCCCCCCTGACTACGGGCCGGCTCCATTCATGCAGTTATAACTTGCTGCATGCAAAGATATTCAAAACTGAGCGATCTACCATGCAGCAACTACTTTTATAGTTTTCACCGTTTGCAGCTCCTGCGCACAATATAGAATGCTTGCGGTTTGGGCTTGGTAGCCCATCGTGAAGAAAATTTCAACAGCACGGAAAAACACAAATCGATGAAATGGGAGCTGACAAGAACAGCGCTTGCCCGTGTCGGCTCCCCTTTTCATCCATTCGTGTTTTTTCCGCGTTGTTGAAATTTTCTTGATGATGATTTATCTCGCTCAAACACTCATGTTAATCGCTTTGTAGCCGTGATTGGTGACTGTTTTTAAGTAGCCAATGGGAGGCAACTGCAGTGAGATATTTGAAACAGAGCCACACAAGAATAGTTTTGTTTATGCACATATTAGAAGTAGTGGCTTTGTAGGGATCACCTTTTCTCACAATTTGAGTCTGAGTGAGTCTACTCATGTTAGCATAAAATTAGTTTTTACAATTTTGGGGTCAATGCCAATACTTCACATAATTGGCACTTTATGATACGCCTTTATATCTTGTAGCTTCAAATACAAGTTATCGGTGGTTTCAATACAGTAAGGACAGTTTTATAAAATATGCGACTCGCACGACATATCTCTACCAAGAAGGTGCCCTGAAACAGTTTGCGGGGGAAAAACATGGCGCCCCCCACCCCTCCCCAGACTCCCACCTCAGATTAAAAAAATGAGAGTGCATTATTGAGATATCTGTGAAAAGACTTGAGTATAAGTTTAAGCGGATATAAAGCTGAAGATGAGTAGATAGGACCATAGGTAGGCAAATTAAGGTGGAGCTCACTCAGACGAAATATATCTTGCGCTTAGGGCTCACTCGAAATCGGAGTCACCAATATGTACCTCAACTGGACTGACTCGGACTCAGACTCACCAAAATTTTTTTCACCCGGTCTCAAGCTCGCCAAAACGTTACTCACTCAGAATCATGGCCTGTTCTGGGTCTGAGTGAATCGAGTCATGAGTGAGTTTCCCAATCTATGCTCGCACATGTAATTGCAATTGTTCTACATAGCTCAAACGAAAAAAGCGAGCTAAGGATGCTACTAGAGAAGCTGTTGAAGCCTCCAGAGAAGGACTGAAATGAGTCCACTACTTATTAGGCATCAAGATAAAATCACTCATCAGCAAGGCATTATCAAGGGCCTTAAAGAAGAAATTAAAGAACTGATACTCATTAGCATTAAGCTTCTTAAAATTGTCGGAAAGTTTTTGACACTGGTATATACGCTGCGCTGTCATGCTGTATTACATCCTTGAAACACTGTCAGCTGTCGGGGTCTGTTGTTAAAAACACTAGCGACAGGTAACCTTGACCAAAATCACGTTTAACGTCTGTGTTTACTGTGCTGTTTACTAGGAAATGTTAAAAATGAAATACTGGCAAGCTTGTGTGGTAACTAGTCACTGGCACAAACTATTTTTCATTTATGTCATCTTCGGTCTTATACCCCTGTCACACGGCAAACCTAATGTCATTTACACCGAATGACATTAAGCGGACCTAATGTCTTTTTACCTCCGTGCTGTCACACGACGAAAACAAATGTCATTTTTAAAATGATGACCATGACCCTAGCCCTCCTGAGCCGCGCCTTTGGGAGAAATAAAAATCTATTAAAACTTGGATGTAACATGTGTGTATCCTCAAAAGTAATTTTTGATCACTAAAAAGGTGCTCCTAGAATATAAACGCAGCCGTTTTACACAAGTTGCCACAGCTGCACGACACAAACGAAGTGGAGCGAAGAGCCACTCGAAAACCAACATGGCTGATGATTTGACCAGGCGTGAGTATACAGTGAACTGAAGCGTGGGCGCACGTCTGACTCCCCGGCTGCAGAAATGAGACGGCGGCAGCAATCGTTAAGCGAACCCAGTTTTTGGTGGCGGGTTACATAGACACTTTGTATTTTTTTTTGGCTTTTGAATGTTTTTTGGAAGATATTGCCACCTGGTGTTCTAAGTCAGCAAGCCGTGGACAGCCGAAAAAGGGCGAAGAAGACAAAGACAGGCAGTGATAGCCCTTCGATCGTGATTGACGTTCGTGTCTTGCTGTCCCTCTGTTCTGCCCCTACAGCCCCTAGCGCGTGACAAACTGGTGGATGTGCTGGGTAATCTATGCCCCGTACACCTCCGAGTAGCAAGAGCTCAAGCATCGTACCGGTGGTCACTCCTGTGCACCGCGTCAGCAGAAGGATCCGGGGACAAGCCCCTGAGTTTGGACTGCTCCCAGACAACATGGCGGCTGCGACCAGCCCTACCGACGCCAACACAACTGGTACGGACGGCACAACGCCGCTTCATTGTACCTTGCTGACTCCACGAATGCCAAATCCTTTTCATGGCGCTGCAGATGAGGATGTGGAAGATTGGCTCGTTCACTACGAGTTTGTTTCCGTGCGCAACCAGTGGGGACGACGCAGACAAACTGCGGCACGTCTATTTCAGCCTCATGGATGGCGCACGTGTTTGGTATGAGAACCGTGCAGGGGTCCTAACATCATGGGAAGACTTCAAACGCCGCCTTCTTGAGATATATGCCAGCCCTGACCGTCGGGAGCGAGCTAAACGCGATCTCCAGTCCCGCATACAAATGCGGAATGAAGGCGTCGCAATGTATGTCGAGGACATGACGCGTCTTTTCCGACGAGCCGACCCCAGCATGCTAGAAGAAAAGAAGGTGCGGTACCTCATTCGCGGGGTGAAAGAGCAGCTGTTCGGTGGGCTTGTGCGCAGTCCTCCCAAGACTGTGTCAGAATTTCTGACCGAAGCCGTCACCATCGAAAGCAGTCTTCGTCAACGGGCCCCATCATACGAACGACACGTCAACGCTGCCTCAACTACGGACTACATGGGAGCTTTCGGTGGCCCACATGGATTTCTTCCGAGAGCTCATACGCTCAGTAATACGCGAAGAACTTCAGAAGCTGTCCGTACCTTCACCGCCCACTATCTCCTTTTTGTCCAGCGTTGTCCGAGACGAAATCCAGCATGCCCTCAGAGAACCGCCTTTTATAAGGGATCATCAACCACCGAGTGACTTTCCGCGCATGTCGTATGCTCAAGCTTTGCGGCGACCGGTCACACCTCCAATTCCGCTTCCAACCGCGGCCCCTGGCCATGCTGCAGATGGTCCAAGCGGCCCCCCGTACTACAACGACCATCGTCTGTCCCCGCGGAAATCAGACGTCTGGCGTGCGCCAGATCGACGTCCTCTCTGCTTCCACTGTGGCGAAGCTGGGCATGTGTACCGACGGTGTACATACCGAGAACTTGGACTACACGGCTTTTCACCGAACTCACCGCGACCTAGACTCGGTCAGCGGCCTCCTGAAATCGATGATTATGTTGCCCAGCAGCGCGGATCCTCGTCATCCTTACACCAACCACGCTCCCCATCGCCGCGGTGGTTTTCCCCTTATCACCGTACTTATTCGAGCGTGGTGTAGCGTCTGTCACCCAGTCCACGACCAGAAAACTAACCACAGCGACCTTTGGGGGCGAGGCCGCTCAGACTGGACAAGCTCAAGGCCCCTCATCGACGCTTGCGCGAACCGATGATCTACCGACTACGACGTCAACTGGCCCCGCAAAGATTTCCTTCGACATTCCAGTGCTGGTTGACGGTCGCAAAGTCAGTGCTTTAGTGAACACGGGTGCGGACTTCTCTATAATAAGTGAAAAACTGGCCACCCTCCTGAAGAAAGTGACGACGCCTTGGAACCGAACGCCAATTCGTACTGTTGGCGGGCACATCGTCACACCACTCGGCATTTGCACGGCACGAATACAGATTCGCGGTTCCACCTTTGTGGTCAGCTTGAGCGTTCTCCGTCAGTGTTCTCGAGACCTAATCATTGGCATGGACTTTTTGAGGGAGCACGGTGCTATCATCGACACTTGACAACGCATCGTCACATTATCGACAAAGAGGGCCACACCAGTGAATGAAACCTGCCACCACCGAGTACTTCTGCGTATAATTGACGACGCTGTCGCGATACCACCGCGCGCAAGTCTTATGGTTCAAGTGGCGTGTGACGGATTAGTACACGGTGAAATGGTCGCGGAAAGCAATCGCTCTCTACTTCTTTCGCAAGGTGTCTGCGTAGCACGAAGCCTGGTACACCTCCATGATGGCCACTGCGAGGTTCTGGTTACAAACTTCAGCTACGAGAACCGACACCTTTTTCCTGGTACTGCCATCGCCTACGCCGACCCAATAAGCGATGTCACTCAATGTTTTGCTTCCGAGGCAACCGGCCCTGCCGAAACACCTCTCCGTGGCGTCGACACAAGTCCAACGCTTCCTGATGAGAACAAACGAAGGCTGCACGACCTCTTGCTGGAGTTCCAAACTTGCTTTGCATGTTCGTCAAAAATCCGTCAGACTTCGATTACAAAACACCGTATTATCACCTACGATGACGCGCACCCTATACGGCAACAGCCTTATCGAGTTTCACCGACGGAACGACGCGCGCTTCAAACGCAGGTGAAGTAAATGCTTCAAGACGGCGTAATACAACCCTCAAGCAGCCCATGGTGATCGCTAGTCGTCCTTGTAAAAAAGAAGGATGGCACACTTCGCATTTGTATCGATTATAGGAAGCTGAATTAACGTCACAAAGAAGGACGTGTACCCGTTGCCTCGGGTGGACGATTCTCTAGGCAGGCTGAGGCGCGCAAAGTACTTTTCTTCAATCGACCTGAAAAGTGGTTATTGGCAAACGGAAGTCGATGAGCGGCACTGCGAGAAAACGGCTTTTGTAACTCCGGACGGCCTTTACGAATTTCGAGTACTCCATTTCGGCCTCTGTTCCGCCCCGGCTACATTCCAACGAATGATGGATACCGTTCTCGCTGACCTCATGTGGAAAAGTTGCCTCGTCTACCTTGATAATGTCGTAGTCTTTTCGGAAACATTTGACGAGCACCTTCGTCGCCTTCGGACTGTTCTCGAAGCCATTCGCTCGGCCGACCTCACCTTCAAGCCTGAGAAATGCCATTTCGGCTACGAGGAACTAAAGTTCCTCGGTCACGTTGTGAGCGCTGCTGGTGTTCCGGCCCGATTCCGAGAAGACTGCCGCCGTGGCCGTTTTCCAGCCCCGACAGACAAGAAAAGTCTTCGACGATTTCTGGGTCTGTGTGCATATTATCGCCGCTTTATTGAAAAGGCCTTCCTCCCGTACTTGGCCACTTATGAGACTTACGCGCCACGACACATCCATTTGTATGGGCTGACGAACAATCGACTCCTTTTGCGGAACTACAACATCGATTGCCTTGTCCTCCCGTACTTGGCCATTTCGATGAGGACGCTGACACAGAAGTACGCACTGACGCCAGCAGCATCGGTCTCGGCGCTATCTTAGTGCAAACTCAAGATGGGACCGAACGAGTTATTGCCTGCGCGAGTCGCACTCTGTCACCATCGAGATCAACTATTCAACGTCAGAGAAAGGAGTGCCTCGCTGTAATATGGACAATTACGAAGTTTAGGCCTTATCTCTACAGGCGCCCATTTAAAGTTGCGACTGATCATTACGCTTTATGTTGGTTGGCTAACCTCCGATACCCCTCTGGGCGATTGGCACGATGGAGTCTGCGACTTCAGGAATTCGATGTCACCATCGTATACAAGTCGGGTAGAAAGCATGAAGACGCCGGCACGCTATCACGAGCACCTCTCGAATCCGACAGTGCAGCTGCAGAAGACGACAGCGCCTTCCTGGGAACTCTCAGTGGGGCGGATCTGATGACTAAGCAACCAACGGACTCCGCGTTTAGGCACATCATCGATCATTTGGAAGGCGGCACCGCGCCAATTCCTCGTCCACTTTCGCGTATGTTGCCATCATTTTGCTTACGAGAGGGCATATTGTACAAGAAAAACACCGGTGTCGGCAGCAGATCTCATCTTCTAGTCGTCCCCCCAAAGCCTTCGCGATGACGTCCTGTTATCTTGCGACGACGAGCCGACATCTGGTCATCTGGGCTACTCACGGACGCTCGATCGGGTGCGACAGCTATCATCATCATCATCAGCCTGTCTACGCCCACTGCAGGGCAAAGGTCTCTCCCATGTTTCGCCAATCAACCCGGTCCTGTGCTTTCTGCTGCCACGTTATACCTGCAAACTTCTTAATCTCATCTACCCACCTAATTTTCTGTCTCCCCCCTCACGCGTTTGCCATCTCTTGGAATCCAGTCAGGTTACGCTTAATGACCAGCGGTTATCCTGCCGACGTGCTACGTGCCCGGCCCATATCCATTTCTTCTTCATTTCAACTATGATATCCTCAACCCCCGTTTGTTCCCTGACCCACTCTGCTCTCTTCCATGTCTCTTAAGGTTACACCTATCATTCTCCTTTCCATCGCTCGCTGCGTCGTCCTCAGTTTAAGTTGAACCCTCTTTGTAAGTCTCCAGGTTTCTGCTCCGTAGGTAAGTACCGCTAAGATAGAGCTGTTATATACCTTCCTCTTGAGGGATAGTGGTAGACTACCATTCATGATTTGATAATGCATGCCGAATGAGCCCCATTCCATCCTTATTCTTCTAGTTATTTCACTCTCATGGTTCGGCTCCGCGGTTACTACCTGTCCTAAGTAGACGTACTCCTTTACAACTTCCAGTGTCTCGCCACCTATCGCAAAGCGCTGTTCTCTGCCAAGATTGTTCCACATTACTTTACTTTTATGCATATTAGTTTTCAGACCCACTCTTCTACTTTCCGTATCCAGTTCAGTAATCATGAGCTGCAAATCGTCTCCCGCGTTACTCATCAATGCAATGTCATCAGCGAATCGCAGGTTACTGAGATACTCTCCATTAACTCTTATCCCTAACTCTTCCCAATCTAGGGCCCTGAAAACCTCCTGTAAACACGCGGTGAATAGCATTGGAGAGATCGTGTCTCCCTGCCGTACGCCCTTCTTTATTGGGGTTCTGTCGCTTTCTTTATGGAGGACTATAGTGGCTGTGGATCCGCTGTAGACTTCTTCCATTATGTTTATATAGGCTTCGTCGATGCCCTGTTTCCGCAGCGCCTGCATGACTGCTGATGTCTCCACTGATTCAGATGCCGTCTCGTAATCTATGAAGGCTATGTATAGGGGTTGGTTGTATTCCGCGCATTTCTCTATCACCTGATTGATAGTATGAATATGGTATGTTGTTGAGAAGCCTGTACGAAATCGTGCCTGGTCCTTTGGTTGATTTAACTCTAATGTCGTATTAATTCTGTTAGCAATTACTTTTGTAAATAGCTTGTAGACAACGGACAGTAAACTGATGGGCCTGTAATTTTTCCGGTCCTTGACGTCCCCTTTCTTATGGAGCAAGATGATGTTGGCATTCTTCCAAGAATCTGGTATCCTCCCTGTCGAGAGACACTTCGTATACAGGGTGGCCAGTGTTTTCTAACATAATCTCTCTACCGTCTTTCAACAGGTCTGATGTTACCTGATCCTCACCAGCGGCTTTGCCTCTTCGCATTCCCTTTAGGGCTTTCTTTACTTCTCCTGTCAATGCTGGTGGGATGTCAGATTCCTGTGGGCTATTATTGCTTCTTACATTATCATCCTGACTGTCTCGGCTGCTGTACAGATCTCTGTAGAACTCTTCCGCTACCTCAACTATTCTATCCATATTGGTTGTGACCTTG
This sequence comes from Rhipicephalus appendiculatus, assembly GCA_030522465.1. NCBI lineage: Eukaryota > Metazoa > Arthropoda > Arachnida > Ixodida > Ixodidae > Rhipicephalus > Rhipicephalus appendiculatus. Next base: position 24,395 of record JALIZH010022087.1, on the reverse strand, counting down.
CCTTCCTTGTCCCTTAATGCATACATCTGATTTTTGGCTATGCACAGTTTTGTCTTCATAGCTTTGAGGCTTCTTCCGTTCTTTAGAGCGTGCTCAATTCTCTCCATATTATACTTTCTTATGTCGGCTACTTTACGCCTATTGATTAACTTGGAAAGCTCCACCAGCTCTATTTTGTCTGTTGCATTTGAGGCTTTCATGGTTTGACATTTCTTAATGAGGTTTTTCGTCTCTTGGGATAGCTTACCAGTGTCCTGTCTAACGACTGTACCCCCGACTTCCACTGCACACTCCTTAATGATACTAGTCAGATTATCATTCATTGCGTCAACGCTAAGGTCGGTTTCCTCGGTTAAAGCCGCGTGCCTATTCTGAAGTGAAACTGAATTCCTGTACTTTCCCTCTCAGAGCTAGTTCATTAATCGGCTTCTTGCGTATCAGTTTCTGCCGTTCCTTCCTCAAGTCTAGGTGAATTCTAGATCTTACCATTCTGTGGTCACTGCATCGGATCTTGTTAACTACTTCCACATCCTGTACAATGCCCGGGTGGGCACACACTATGAAGTCTATTTCATTTTTAGTTTCGCCATTAGGATTCCTCCACGTCCACTTACGAGTAGCCCGTTTTCTGTAGATGGTATTCAAGATTCGTAAATTATTGCGTTCTGCGAATTCTACTAGTAGCTCCCCTCTGGCGTTTCTAGAGCCGATGCCATATTCCCCAACTGCATGATCTCCAGCCTGCTTCTTGCCTACCTTTGCATTAAAGTCGCCCATCAGGTACAGTATACTGTGTCTTTACCTTACTCATTGCTGATTCTACGTCTTCGTAGAATCGTTCAACCAGTTGATCATCATGGCTTGATGTAGGCGCGTAGGCCTGTACCACCTTCATCTTGTACCTCTTATTAAACTTAATTGCGATACATGCCACCCTCTCATTAATGCTATAGTATTCCTCTATATTACCAGCTATATTTTTCTGAATCAGAAACCCCACCCCTAGTTCTCTTCTGGCAGCTAAGCCACGATAGCATAGGACGTGTCCATTCTTCAGCACTGTATAAGCCTCATGTGTCCTCCTAACCTCACTGAGCCCTATTACATCCCATTTAACACCCTCTAATTCCTCGAATAGTACAGCTAGACTCGCCTCGCTAGATAAAGTTCTGGCGTTAAATGTAGCCAAGTTCAGATTCCAATGGCGGCCTGTCCGGACCCATAGATTCTTAGCACCCTCCGATGCGTCGCAAATCTGACCGCCGCCTTGGTCAGTTGCTTCGCAGCCGCTGGGGACTGAGGGCTGAGGGTTAATTGGTGTGTTCATGTGGGAGGTAGTGGGCAAGTGCTGCACCATGGTGGCCCGTCCTGCTCTGGTGAGGGAGTGCATTGCTGGCTGTGGTCGCCAGTGAGGCTGCACCCCAGGCCTTTTTACACAATTCCATCATCACGCAGTTTTTTTTAATCCGTTTGGGAGTTGTCCGGCACCGGGATTCAAACCACGGACCTTTTGCATGCGAGGCTGATGCTCGAACCGCTACGCCATCCGCACAGAAATATAGCGACAGCTATATTTCTGGCCTAAGCTGGCAGCTTGCGTCAAGCGCTACGTGAAGGATTAGTCCGTCCCACCTTCCCGCGTCCCACACCACCACAGCGCATGCGCGTCTCCTCCCCGTCTCTCTCTCCTCTCCTACGCTCACCCCCTTTCTCTCGTCTAGGAATACTCTACGCAGCGGCGCCTCGTCCCGCGTCCAACACCCCCCACAGCGCATGCGCGTCCCCTCCCCCCTCTCTCTCCTTTTCTAAGCTCACCCCCTTTCTCTCCTCTAGGAATCCTCTACTCTACGGAGCGGCCCCACGCGTACCACACGCCGACAGCGCATGCGTGTCCTCTCCCCCCTCTTTCCTACGCTCAGCCCTTTTCTCTGCTGTAGGAATCCTCTACTCTACGGAGCGGCACCCGCGTCCGACATCCCCGCAGCGCATGCGCGTCTCTCCCCCTTCTCTCCTACGCTCACCCGCTTTCTCTACTCAAGGAATCATCCACTCTACGGAGCGGCTCCCGCATCCCACACCTCCACAGCGCATGCGCGTCTCCTCTCCTCTCCTACGGTTCCCCCCCCGTTCTCTCCTTTAGGAATCCTCTACGGAGCGGCGCGCGACAGGTGGTGCGACAGCTGCATACTCAGCTGGGGGGCACCACGGTAGTTCCGCGGTATAAAAATGACCGAGCGCGCTGCCGCTAAACGAGAGCGGCGACGTTTTTCCCGCTCAAGCTAACCATCTCCCCGCTGCTTCGCATCCACACCTGGTTCCCTTTAGCGGGAGATGGGGAAGTTTTGTTTTGGTTATGGGCCCCTTCAGTGAATACCTCGTGTGTGAGCATCGACTCGATGCTCCATTGGGAGGGGGAATAATGCCATCTGGTGTTCTAAGCCAGCAAGCCGTGGACAGCCGAAAAGGGCGAAGAAGACAAAGACGAGGAGTGATAGCCCTTCGATTTTGATTGAAGTTCGTGTCTTGCTGTCCCTCTGTTCTGCCCCTACAGCCCCCTAGCGCGTGACAATATGCTGTCATGCCTATTTGCTACCTTTCCAATGTTAAGATTTTAAATTAGTTTTTTTCGAATTAGGCTATCGTGCCTTTTTTTCATGTTGGCATGTTTTCTATATGGCGGCGACAGCACAGTTTGTTTGTGTTCTCTTCTTTTTATGTTTCATCCAATAAACCTTTCAGTTGCGAGTGAGCTCGCGGTGCTCTTTTCTGTGCGTGTTTCTTGCGCTTCTATAACCTCAGTGCACAATTAATCCTTTGCGTTACGTCGTTAGTGGAATGGTACTCACGACCCTTGATTTGTATGCCTATGTGCGGAAACCAATTTCGTCCAAGAAGGTTACAACCTGCTCCCTTGATGACAACAAGCGGTAATGTCAAAGTCTTATTCCTGTGCGTCACATCCACCGTTGCACATCCGAGAACTCGAAGGGACTGGCCTGACCATGTGCGTAGGAGAATGTTGTCACTCTGAAGCCGTGGTGGGTCATCTGTCCACGTGACTTTGAATGTGGCCTCACTGATGAGTGTGCAGGCTGCACCCTAGTCGACTTCGAACTCTAAGGACTTGCCATGTACGCGTAGCCCAGTCATGACCTTCTGCGTGCTGGACGTGTCGAGTAAAGTGTTGAGCTCATAAAGTGTTATGTCTGGTGAGTCCTGCTGAGTCGTGACTGGTGCTGCGCCGCTGTCGAAGTTCCTTGACGGGGATATACGATGTTATTTTTCTTGTTGGTTTTTGCCTCTTTGCGCTTTTTCAGGCAGGCCTTTTCAATGTGTCCGCGTTTCTTGCAGTAGTTGCAGGAGACCGTCTGAAACTTGTAAGTGTCCGGACTATGTTGCGCGTCGCAACGCCAACAACGCTGTTTCTTATTTTGGGCAGAGGTACTCGAGTGAGCTTGGTTTTCTGTCTTGCAGATACTTGTACCGGCTTCGTGAAATCTCTTTAAATTCGGTTTTCACGTTTTTCTGGTCTTCGACGGCGTTTTCAGCTCGCAGCGCAAGGTCAAAGGCTTTCTTGAACGTCAAGTCCTTTTCTGCGAACAGCCGCTGCTGTACCTGCTCGTACCGGAGACCACAAACGAAACGATCACGCAGCATTACGTCAAGAGGCAGCATTGTCGGATTCTCCGCAGTGTCTGCGCTTGTTCCGAAGTTGCAATCTGCCGCTAGCTTCTTGAGCGCTGTGACGCTATCACTGACTGTTTAGTCGTGCCGTTGCTCACGTCGTTGAAAACGTGCCCTGCAGAAGACTTCAGACGGTTTGTGGATCGAAGTGAGCCTTGAGCATCTCGACAATGTCCTCGTAGCTCACTTGATTGGGCTGCTTGTGTTGAACGAGGGCGCAGACGATGTCGTAAGTCTGTTCCCCGCACAGCGTTAACAGATGAGCACGTTTCTTCGAAGCGTCCGTAATGTCGTTAGCCTCGAAGAAGAACTGTAGCCTCCCATACCAGGATCTCCAGGAGCCGGAGCTGCCGCTGAATTCGGGTAGCCGACCAAAGTCCGGAGTGGCCATGTCGTTTCCTTGACGTCGGTGGAGTGCCGATGAGTCCAGTCTTCCTCGTCGCCAACTGTTACGTCTGTACAGCCGGTTGTGGCTGCCGACGATTTATTAAACTTACGAAAACATTAACAAGTCAGCAGGCGTAGCTGAGGCGTGGGAGTTGCAACTAGTCAGCGTTCCACGCAAGGCTCGCAAGCCCAGGTGACTAGATTAGCCACTTCCTGGTTACCCACTTCAAGTGCTGGCTTCTGTAGCACAAAAGGTTTTGAAAGGAATGAACTCTTGTAAGACCACGGAACGTGGGAGTAACACTAACGTTAGGAAAGTGCAAGCCCGCAGATGCACTGTTTTACCATACGTGCTTAAAGTGTCACATAACTTGAAGCGGATTGGCCAGCGGGTTAATGTGAGTGTTGTTTTAAGTGCACCAAATAAACTGCCCAAATTATGTCATCGTGTCAACAGTACTCCCGAGGAAGGTTTCGCCTGTAGCAAGCAACACAAGTCGCCATTCGTGTCTTCTGCCGAGAACGTTGTCTACCGCAATCCCCTTGTAATGCGGTAATAGTTACATCGGCCACACTGGCCGATGTTTAAACGACAGGCTTCGTGAGCACAAATATAACGTATCCAGAGCCGTTAGTGGTCATCTACGTGTACATTGCAGGCAATGTGGTTGTCGCCCTGACTTTGAAAAATGTAACGTTATAGCAAGGTGCCGTAATCTGTGGACCAGGGAGATCATAGAGGCGCATAATATCTCAATGTTAAAAGAAAACTGTGTAAGCACACTATCGATTTTATTATCAGACAAAGAAATTTCATATCTCTCGGCTAACTTGGCATGATTGTCGCTTACGCCATGCACACGCAGCTTCATGTGATGATGACCATTCCATTACGACTTTTGGGTTCTATGTACTTTTCTTGGTTTGTTCTATTTTGTTTGTGACGAGGTGTTCGTACGTATGTATTTATATACGTTGTCTCACCAGAATGAATTTCAGTTGACAGTCAGCGCTTCCTGTGGTGTGTTACTCGTTCCTTGCTTCGTCTTCGTGTTTTTAGCGCGCTGTTTACTCATTGAAAACAGGTCTTCAAGATTATTAGAAGACCTATTTAACGTGTCTGTATGAAGGGTGCTATCTGTTATGCAGCTTTAAATCTGCAATTCACTGCAGGTCATAGCAGTGCTGCACAGTTTTTAGCCATCCTAACCCATTGCATGTAACATAGGTGAGTGATATCACAAAAGTGAGTGGTTGGATTGGCACCTCACTAAAGTTTCAAGTCATCCGAGTGGCAAGCTGCGGGTATTGATGCGGCACATTGTGGCATGTAGAGCTTTCAAGGTGCGTGTGACAGTTGCGGGAGGTGGATGAGGTTGACTCTGACAGCCACTTATGGTTGGTGAACCAGGCCCACTCAGTGAAGTTGAGGAGGAAAAGCGGTGCTGTGTGGAAGGGTAACAGATAATTGTTCGTAGCCGCCTCAGTACAAGGCGCCTTGTTTCATTTATGGTGCTAGAGATTTTATGACGCTGTAGCCTAAACCAGTACACAATGCAGACAACCGTTTCAAGTACCCTTACAAATGCTAGGATGTTATTGAATGGCTTATGCTTATAGGTGTTTTGGTAGCCGATGGAGCATAGCTTTCTCTCTTACCCTCAGCTACACAGTTGCAAGTACGTATGGCTGGGTTGACAAAAAAATTTCGCACAGTACCTTTTATTAGAGTTATCTAAATGACACGCAAGGTATGTGTTTTGTGTAGCGACAAGAAATGTTGCAAAAGAATTACAAAACCGTTAAGCATGGTTGCAACACCAAAATGGTAAATGAGACCAGCATGACACGATGGAGAGGCAAGCAGTGCATTTTTTCGCTCCGTAGGACTTCTGGAATCACGTACTTGTACTTCTCACGTTCGTTCCCAATTTTCGTTGTTCTGTAGCATCAGCGTGGCATCTTTTTCTCTCTTGCATTGATCAGCACGTGGAAGGCGCTTCCCATGACAACTGCAGGTCTGTGCGGTTATGTCATGCGTGGAATTACATGGTGCCCGGAGGCAGGGTTGCCGTTGGTGGCTACTTTGCGCCAAAGTGGTTACTTTTGGACCCCGTTGGCGACGAAAATTTCCAGTTTGTGCCATGGCTCTTTTTTAAACTTGTGGTTTTACTTATTCAAAACGGTTTTATTTATTCATCAATAGTAAAGACTCTGTTGATAATACCGCTTCTGTTCTATTAGGCTAGAAATTTGGTGATAGTATCAAATGACATGGCTACTCTGGCTACATTTGGCGCGAGTTCTGGCGCCTTTTCATGTCCACCCAACGGCAACCCTGCGCGGAGGGGGCTTTCATTCCGCAATCACGAAAACGTTCAGTAAAGTGTGCACAGAAAATGCTTCTTTACATTTATCCTGTGCTGGTGCAATACAATTACCTACAGAATGTTTCACATAACAAGAACCAAAAATTTAAAAAAGAAACGCTTAACTGCAACTTCCGGGAAACCTACGACATATGGTTTACCGTCATCTGGTGCTTGATTGCATGTCTGCGCAACCAGTTATATATTCTGTTTTATAGCGATACTCAGAAGCATGAGCAAGGCTTTTCACACCTGTTCGCAATGGTGAATGCTAATGCATTAAGTGGTGGGTCTACAGTGCTGGTCAGTTCAGCGGAAATATTGTTTGACTGCCGTACTAGGCACCTGCTGCAGCTTGTTGGTAATGTTCAGCTTTTTTTCTTTTTTTCATTTAGCAGTGCACACTGCTTTCATCTTAGGTTCATTGGGAGTCATTGCGCTCAACAATCCTGATTAGGCATTCCATAATGCACAGCACCAACAGCAGCAAGCCTACATGTTTGATTCCAAGTTCTATGGTGTGCCTTGGCCAGTGATCGGTGTAGATACCTGTTTCTTGAATAATTGCACAGCATTGAACCTTTTTTTGCTCATGAAACCGTGCAATGCTGTGTGCTTCAGCATTCCTGTTGGCAGCACCGAACTGCAATAGCATGCGCAATTTCTGTGCTGAGACACCATGAAGGAGACAGAATGCCATTTGAGTGACGTATATAATTTCCTGATTTACATTTTGATATTTATTGGAAATTCCACCGAGCAAGGACAGAGTGCAGCGGTGGGAAGATTAGGGAATGTTGTCGGTAATGTAATATAATTTGGGATTATTTGCCTTCTGACACCCATGCCCGCCCACTCAAGTGGTATGATGTACCTTATATGTGCGTTTTTTTTCTTCGAAGATGACACTTATGCTTGCTCCTTGTACTCGCAGGCTCCCTTATCCACTACCTTGAGGCGAAGAAGTGTTCCCTTGCAGGACCTCCAGAAGAGGCACAAGTCCCTGCAACGGTGCCTTACACAAAAGTATGTCGACCTGCACTATTAATCCAGCTAGGTTTTCACTACATTTTCATATAATTTGATTTCCCTTGAAAGTTATTAAAATGCTAATTTTTATAAAAAATGAGTACGTGTCAACTTCACTTCGAAGGTTCCATGTAAACGCGCATGGAAAAGTGTGTTAATGTCTGCATTTTAAAAATCCAGTCACTGCATAAACATATGTGCTAGTGAAGCTGCAATAAATTTCCTTTCATTTATTCGCACTGCTATGTGCAAACGCAGTAGAAGTTCAAAATGAAAGAATGGCTGCTACGCCATACGTTCACGCACTATCACATCGGCTTAAGAAGACAGCCCAGCGGTTTGGGCTGAAGGCGGTTTTTTCGGCTAGTAACAAGCTAGTGAGACTATGTTCAATGGTCGGCAACAGGCTTGACAACGTCGGAACACGCGGCTGCTCCATTAACCATAAGGTAAGGTTCGTGTCGTGCAGGGCCAACGTCGTCTATTGCATCCCTCTGTCGTGTGGTCGTGTCTACGTCGGCCAGACAGGCCGATGTTTGAACATACGTCTAAGAGAGCATCAGTCTTCCTTGCGGGGAGACCCCTTACACACCTGGCTATGCACTGCGCTGAGTGCCGGTGCGAAGCGCAATTCCCCGCGACGGAGATCTTGTTTAAACACCACGATCATAATAATATGTGGGGTTTAACGTCCCAAAACCATGATATGATTATGAGAGACGCCGTAGTGGAGGGCTCCGGAAATTTCGACCATCTGGTGTTCTTTAACGTGCACTGACATCGCACAGTACACGGGCCTCTACCATTTCGCCTCCACCGAAATGCGACCGCCGCGGCCGGGATCGAACCCGCGTCCTTCGGGTCAGCAGCCCGAGCACCTTAGCCACTGATCCACCGTGGCGGACCAACACCACGATCGCACGACACGAGAACTTGCCTGAGGCTTTTCATATTAACACGAGGGCATCTATGTGCATTAGTCATTCTTCTTTGGCCATCTCGGAAAAGGAAGTGATGCTACTAAAGGAAAGGGGGTAGCCTGTTGGGGGGGTTGCGTGGTGGGGGGGGGGGTGCTGGCGGAGGTGTGTTTTTGTGCTGGTTTTGCTTTTTGCCTTGTCCACGATGCGCATGCGCGGGAAGTGGTCGTGCGCCTAGTTTAGGTATATTTCCTGTTCAAGCAATAAAGCTTTCAGTTGTTAGTAGGACGCTTGTGTTCACTCTCTTGTCCCCGTTTTTTTGCGCTACCTTTACGTCAGTATGAATCACCACCAACTCGCTCGCCTTTCCATTTTGCTTCGCAGTACAAGTTCTCGAACCTGTGGCCGTTGACTACCTCAGAGTAGAATGAGGCATGAAGTGTCTGTCGCAAAAGAGCAATCTTTTTAATTAAGTTTTTTTGGTAAATGATCCTTATCTGTCAGCTGCAGGGCTCTCACTCGAGATTTCTCAGTAAGCAGTGTCATTTATTTATAAGGTTTGGAAAGCTCGTACTTGCGTTGCCTACGACAAAGGAATAAATTATTTGTTGCCCAAAAGTACTACAGCAGACTTGCAACCCTTCCGCTTGCCTTGCCAAGAAACTGAATTTCATTACTGCAGACTACACAAACAGGTTACGGTCCTAAAGTAGTGTTGGAGCACAAGGCTGTAGCACCATGACAAACGACCGGACCATGGCAACAGACTACTGGATGGCGTGACACAGAACTGGACAATGTGACATACTTGACCAGGCGATTGACAATAGACTACAAAACAGGCAACAGACTAATATGGCAGACAACAGACCATACGATAGACAATAGACCATACGCAGACAACAGACAGTACAAAAAACAATAGACCATTCGAAGACGATAGACCATACGAACCAACAATAGACTTATAGGATAGACAATAGACAACAAGACAGACAACAGACAATACAACAGACACCTGCGTCCCAAAATACAAAAGACTAAAGAAATTCTTACGTAGTATCCTGTTGTGATTTTCAACTGGGTGAAGTAAGAAAATACGAATAAACAAAAAGCACAAGCAGGAAAGTGCAATAATAAAGTAAAAAAAATCACAGCAAATCCATGGAGTGAATGATGATGAGTGGGCAAAGCTCCGGAGGTTCATCGGTAAACCGCGAATCTTTAGTGAAATTCGCCCAGTACACCATCAAAGACGTGATGGTGATTGGTTGCATGTGGTCAAACGATATGCATGTGAGACCATATCACGATGCCATGTGTTGTATGGCATCGCGATCGTCATCGTCATCAGCGTCATCGTTATGACGCATAGTGGGTACATTCCATGCGGTGTGCCGTGATGGCAGCGTCATCGTCATCACACAGGGAGATACTGCTGGTTACGCAGGTGGCTACTACGTACTACAAACTACAGGGGACGCACGACCCACGGCATAAGGAGTTTCGCCCCTAAAAGTACAGTCCTGGGTTCGCTGACGCGCGTAATATGGCTTGAGGCACACCACATCGACGACTTCAGGTCGCGCACGGCGCCGCTGAGTTCGTAATGCCGTCAGGGACAACCTGGTAGTTGAGTGCGCCGAGACGTCGAAGCACCCTGTACGGTCCGAAGTATTGTCGAAGAAGTTTTCGGTAAGTCCCCGTTGGCGCACTGGCGACCAGACCCATACGCGGTCACCGGGTTGGTATTCCATGTGGCGTCGTCGAAGGTTGTAGCGATGGCTGTCGGTCTTTTGCTGGCTCTGGATGCGCAGACGGGCGAGTTGTCCGGCTTCTTCGGCACTCTGAAGGTACACGGTGACGTCGATGTTTTCCTCGCCGGAGACATTGGACAACATGGCGTCGAGCGTCGTTGCCGGGGTCCTTCCGTAGATCAATCCAAACGGCGTCATCTGCGTGGTTTCTTGTACGGCCGTGTTGTATGCAAAGGTTATATACGGAAGGATGGCATCCCACGTCTTGTGCTCGACGTCGACGTACATGGCCAGCACGTCAGCGATGGTCTTATTTAGACGCTCGGTGAGGCCAGTGGTCTGTGGGTGGTAGGCGGTGGTCCGGCGGTGACTTGTCTGGCCGTACATGATCGCCTGAGTTAGTTCCGCAATAAAGGCCGTACCTCTGTCGGTAATGAGGATCTCTGGGGCGCCATGTCGCAGTACGATGTCCTTTACGAAGAACTTTGCAACCTCGGCGGCACTGCTTTTGGGCAAGGCCCTAGTCTCGGCGTAGCGGGTGAGGTAGTGAGGTAGTATTTATACGCTCGGTGAGGCCACCCGCTGTCATCAGCCCTCTCATATGCCCTATAATATCAGTAATACTCAGAAAAAAGTAGACTCATTTAAGTGCCTTGGTGTCACTCTTTCATATGATTTAGATTGGTCTGTTCATGTGTCGCGCATTACCGCCTCAGCTAACCGAACTTTGGGATTCTTAAAACGCCATTTACGTCATGCACCTCCTCACGTTAAGCTACTAGCATTTAAAACACTTGTACGTTCGAAACTTGAGTACGCATTTCTGATATGGTACCCACATGAAGCATATCTCATCAGTGCACTCGAATCAGTCCAAAATCGCGCGGCAAGATTCATTCATTCATCGTACTCTTAACACACAAGCGTATCACTACTGAAGGCACGATCCGGCTTAGACTCACTGTCATCCCGGCGCCGCATTGATTCACTAATCTTGTTTCACAAGTTTTGTTACGGCTCGCTTCATCAGGCACCATACATCTTGGCCCCACCCCCACGCCTTTCCCTTCGTACGGGGCATCGCTTACAAGTAACCCGTCCACGCAGCCGCAGTACTACCTTCTCGGCATCCTTTTTTTCCGTTCATCGACTGAGTGGAACGGCCTGCCCCGTACTATCGCTGATATCACCTGCCCATCATCATTTGCTGAAAAGCTTAATCACTAATTTAATCTTATGTTTATATGTGGCTACTAGTTATATGCATATGTGGTTATTGTGCATATGTTATGAATGTATATATTATTGTTTGTGTATAATTTTTGTGTATGTACAAATATGTATGTGTTATTATGTATATATGTGGCTACAATTGTCAACCCACCCCTTATGTTATACCCCTCTTGAGGGGGGCCTTTAAGGAAATAAAAGTGAAGTAAAGTTGAAGTAGTCAGTAGCTACGACGATCCATTTATTTCCCGGAATTCGACGTCGGGAACGGCCCCGGTAAGTCCATGCCGATTTGCTGGAACAGCCGGAGAGGGGGGCTCGATAGGCTGCAGAAGTCCGGCTGGCCTAGTCGGTGGTGTCTTCCGTCGCTGACAATCTCGGCAAGTCTTCACGTAGTGGGTGACTTCGGCAGTGAGGAGAGGCCAGTAGTACTTTCCTTGTATCCTCGCGAGCGTGTGGGTAAATCCAAGGTGCCCACCCAGCCGTCGGGATCTTCATGGAGACCATCCAGAACTTCTGGATGTAACGCTGAAGGTACTATGAGGAGGGAGTTGGCCTGAAGTGGAGAGAAGTTTTCTTTAGGAGAACGCCGTTCTGTCAGAAAAACGACTTCAGTCCTCGTCTGAAGACCTTTGGAGCTACAGTGGCCTTGCCCTCGAGTTATTCCACAAGGCCCTTGAGTTCCGGATCGGCACGCTGTCGTTCGGCGCACTCATCAGCGCTTAAGGTTCCCAAAACGTAGTCACCGTCCTCGTCGTCCTACGGCGGTGGGTCAACGGGGGCACGGGACAGGCAGTCGGCATCGGGTTGCTCTCGTCCGGACTTGTAAACGACGGTAATCTCAGACTCCATCCTGCGAGTTGACCTGAGGGGATCCTTCAAGTTAGCTAGCCAGCGCAAGGCGTGGTGGTCGCTCACATCCTTGAAGGGCCTTCCATAGAGGTAGGGGCGAAACTTTGACGTAGTCCAGATGATGGCAAGGCCCTCTTTTTCTGTTGTGCAATAGTTGCCTTCTGCCTTGGATAGCGACCGGCTGGCCTAGCTGATAACCCTGTCAAGGTCTATCCAAATAGGTCGCGAAACTTCGGGCGAAAAGCGCTTCAGGAGCTATTGCCAACAACATCAGCATGGGGAGTTATGGGAGCTGCGATCGAAGCGCGACTATGTTTGGAGGGAACAAACACTAATAGTGAAAAACCAGGTTTTACCCAAAGGCGGAGCAGTCGTTATGTTTAAAAAATTACATTTATTTCCCCAACAATATTATGTAGGTGACATGAGCAAAAAATTTATTAGAGTGTTTTGTTATTACAAAAAAATCTTTTTTCTAGCGACCTCTGTGCACGCCATTATAACTCAGTGCAGCCCTTGGCGCTGCATGGAAAGGCACGCTCGTAAAATTCGTCTGCGATGACACACCCCCTCACGTGTTTTAGTGTTCCGAACTTGCTTGCGTTCTCTGAATTAATGGGGTGAAAATTGAAGTTGTGCTGTGCGCGAAGTTGTGACGTGCGTTTCATCGTTGGTGAACGTCTTGAGCACAGTGTCCAACGGGCAGCGGGACGATGTGGATAACATTTAACGCCGAGTGCTTGCCTCGGTACCTGCGGAAACGATGTGCTGGGCAAGGATTTAGCAGCAACACACGTATGCTTGGCGAGCCATGTCTTCTAGATAACAAACAAGGGCAACGGTTCGGAGGACTGTGCTCACTGGACTTTCATGCATCAGTGTTCCTGCGGCCCGGTTTCCTTCTCGAACACGCAGTGGCTGCTAGTATTCGTGTTATCGGTGAGCAGATCGCTAAGTTATCTATCTCGCTACAATTCGCATACCTGCATTCACCTACGAAGCGTTAATTTATCGGGGCATAAGACAAAACAATGCGTATGTAGTGTCCGCACACTTTTTGTGCTCTTTCACTTGGTGTTATTGTGACCATTGAATAAAACTGAAGTCGTAATTTTCGCGTGACTAGGCGTCATTTCTCTACTTAGAACTGAAGAACACAATGTGCACAATAAAGAACCTCCGTATGTGCGAAGCAAATAAGCAATGCTGCAAATATGAAAGGTACGCTGCTGCATGTTATAATCCATCTGCGGAAGATGCCACGAACGCCGAATAAAAGTTCCTAAAATAAGTATCCTAGTGAAACCGAGGCGAATTGAACGGTAGTACACTGAAATATCACTGTCTAGTCATGAGTCGATATTAGTTTAGCAGGCGTTGACTTAGAAGCGCACTCGTGGAGGACTCGCCAGCGATCGCCTTAGCGCGAGTCCTTAGCGATCAGGGGCCTACGAAAAATAATTTGAGATCAAACTTCGCGCTAGTGCCAACAAAATGACGTCACTTGTTTACCAGCTATTGCGTCACATCCGCTTTATTTTTTGTTCCGCCGGAAGTGTTCCCTCCTCACACAGATGGCGCTAAGCCCCATGAGCTGCTGATGAGCCGCCATTTTCTGGACGTATGGGCTTCTATGGAAGGCTTCGCTACCAGTTACATTTACCTTGACCCTGTCTTCTCCGTTAGTCTTCTGCTCAAGAATAGCGCCGAGTCCTACGCTGCTTGCGTCGGTGGGGATTTCCGTATCGGCCGAATTCGTCGAAATGCGCAAGTATCGGATGCGTGTACAGGCGTCGTTTCAGTTCCTGAAATGATTCAACTTGCGCCGTTTCCCACCGGAACTCGACGCTGCTCTTCGTGAGCTGCGTTAGTGGCTCGGCGATCCGTGAAAAGACCTTGACGAAGCGTATGTAATCAGGGCACAAGCCGAGAAATCGGCGCACGGCCTTCCTGTCGGTGGGTGGCCGGAAGGCGGTGCTGGCAGCTGTTTTCTGCGGGTCTGGGCGCACTCTAGTCTTGCTGATCACGTGACGCAAAACTGGAGCTCCTCGTACGCGAAGCGGCACTTTTCCGGCTTCAGGATGAGTCCGGAGCTTTTGAATGCTTGAAGTACGGATTCAAGGCACTCGAAGTGTTTTTCGAAGTTCGAGGAAAACACAACGACGTCGTTCAAGTAAACGAGGAATGTTTGCCACCTTCAAGCCAGCCAATACTGTATCCATGACTCGTTGGAAAGTCCATGACCAAAGACCATGACCTTGAACTTGAACAAGCCGTCTGGTGTAATGAAGGCAGTCTTTTCTCGGTCTCTCTCGTCGACTTCAATTTGCCAGTAGCCTGTCTTGAGGTTCCATCGACGAAAAGTACTTCGCATTGTGGAGTCGATCCTTGGCGTCGTCTCTTCGCGGGAGAGGGTACACGTCCTTCGTGATTTTGTTCAGGCGGCGATAGTCGACGCAGAAGCATAGGGTTCCGTCCTTCTTGACTAACACCACGGGTGACGCCCATCGACTCTTTGAAGGCTGGATAATATCGTCGCGTAGCATTCCGTCGACTTGTTTCTTGATGGCCTCGCGTTGTCGCGTTGAAACTCTGTACGGGCTCTGACGAAGTTGCCTGGCACTTTTTTCTGTTATGATACGATGTTTTGCGACCGGTGTCTGCCGAATTCTTGACGACGATGAAAAGCAGTCCTTCTTTGCAGGAGCAGGGTTTTGAGCTGTTCTTGCTTATGCGTCGGAAGGCCCGCGTTAACGTCAAAAGCTAGTTGATGATCTTGGTTCGTCGTAGCAGGTTCGGTATTATAGACGAGGGCGAAAGGGTTGCTGGCTTCCACAATTTCTTTGATATAGGCAACCGACGTGCCTTTGCTCAGGTGTTTGTACTCGTTGCTGAAGTTCCTGGGCATCACTGTTGTTTTCCCTCCTCGCAGCTCGGCTATTCGTCTGGCGCGCAAATCTCGCGGTTGATCGACAGGTGCTGGTCACCTTCAACGACGCCGTGCTGGTCTGTCGATTTCTGAGTGCCGACGGAAATGCTGACGCTGGAGCGATGGGGAATGGTGACTTGGTCTTCTAGCACATTCAAGGCGTGCTTTTCTGACGTCGAGTGCGGCGGTAGTCCTTTTTCTGTGGAGCGTAATCGACTTGGATCTCAGATCGATGACTGCACCGTGAAGGCTGAAAGGGGCCGTGCAACACTTTTTGAGCATGGCCAGAAAACGCTGCGGATCGGTAGTCCAGGCTGCCGAGAACACGCGAGCCAAACATTAAGGCGAAAGCCTTTAATGTCTGATGCTCACGTCCATCCGTCCGTCCGTCCGGCTGTGTCCGTCCGTCCGACCGTCCTCGTCTGACCGTCCGTCCGTCCATCCATGTCCGTCCGTCTGTCCGTGCCGTCCGTCCGTCCGAGCCCTGGCACAGAGCCAGGTGGTAACCGGGATGCGCAAAGGGACACCGGTCGCGTCGAACTCTACAGCGCTCGCGCTTTGCATGCGTAGCGTCGCTGTGCCCAGCATTTGGAATCATTCTGACCGACGCCGCCTCAATGGACACAGGCGTTCGCGGAACACACTTTGGAATTTAGGATGGGTCCGTCAATTTAACCCATTAGGGCCCACTGTACTTTAAAAAGTACACTTCCTTCTTCGGGAATAAAAAACACAAAACAGATTATTCTGATCTTGCTCATTACAATTTTTGATGCCAAAGGTGTCAGCAGGATAATCCTCATTTGGAATATTCACTCGGTGATATTTTTTCTGTTTTATGAGTCGTCAAAGTTTATTAAAATGAGAGCCTGTTAAACGCAAGTGGTCAGTACTACTTTTTCTGAATTAATTTGAAGTTTTATGTCTTATATGTTGAAAAAACGGACTGCTTCTGCTTCAGCAAGAGCAATTCAATCCCAGCAAGGCGCGAGAAGCCTATAGAGTGCATATTTTTACTGTGAGGAGTAATCAAATGTTGCTGTACTTTATTTAGTACACTGGGACTTCGTGGGAGCATACATGTAACTCTTGTTGTGCGTTGCATCATAGATTGAACAGGCTTCGCTTGCATCATAGATTACCAGCCATTGGCTGATTTGAGGATGGCGCGCTCGGTAGTTACAAGGGCCGCCGCGGGAGGCCGGACTTGTCCACGCGTGCGCGTGATCGCAATGAAAATTCGCGTATTCGAAAAAAAAAGAAAGCGAAAAAGCGCTCAAGGTCAGGAGGCACGCTTCACAGATTTTCTTCTCCCGTACGATCCCTCCCTGCTTAGCTTCCAGCGCTTTCGTCGGGACGACAGAAGAAAGAATGCAATTGCAGCGTGCGACAAAGCTTTGTAACTCGACTCGTACTGGACGGATTCTGAAAGTTTTTGCGGTGGTGAATTCGTGAGGCAGTTAGCTCGCTCTGTGAATCCATTCCATGGCTACTTGGAAAAGTGTTGCAGGGCCCCTTTAAGAAGTCCATACCAGGATGACATCTCTTGAGCAACGCTGTAGGACTACGAAGCTTGCGGGATACATGTGGTTGTTAATGATGACTCTGGCTGTGCAGATTCCTGCCGGTGTTACTAGGGGACCTCCAGCTGTCCGAATTTCGGGGCCTTCCCAAGCAGTCCGAACTTTCAATAACTTCGCGGCGAACGTCCCATTGATGACGGAATTTTCGGCTCCGGTGTCGACGAGAGCTGTGACGCTGTGGCCGTCGATGAGAACGTCGAGGTCGCTAGTTCGTCGCTTGGCGTTGCGATTGGGTCGCGCCGTCTGGGTCACGCCTACGACGGTTCGTACCGCTCCTTCGACGTTGCATCGTCAGGTCTTCTTCTAGGGCCGCGAAGTTTCGACGTCGGGGCTGCGTTCGGGTTGCGGCAGGTTCTTGAGGTTTCGTCATGCCGTCATCGTCGACAGCGGAGGATCTTCGGTAGTTTGTTGTAAGCAACCGCACCTGCATCGGTTGCTGCCCTTAGTTTTCCGCGTAAGGGCTCGGAGATCGGCCCCGAGCAGGGACGGCGTACTGCCTGCGATGCGGTGAGGTGTAGCGGCCTGGCGACGGCGAACGGTATGGTCGTCGGGGTGTCCACTGCGCTCGTGCGAGGTAGTCGGCGATGTCGTGCGGCAGTTCACCCCGTTGGAACATGGCGCATTGACGTCGAAACCCTGTAAACCTATCTGTCGGTACTGGCAGCGGCGGTTGGTGTGGCCGGCCTGCCCGCAGTGGTAGCAGAGCGGGCAGTTGTCGGGGGGCACGCCAGACGTCGGTTTCCCGTGGCGCATAGCGCTGGTCCGCAGGCGAGCGAGATGGTGGTGGTGGTCGTGGCGGCGGCGGCGCATGCTGACGGTATTGCTGTGGTGTGGCGTCCTGACGGAGTCCGGAGAGGGTAGGTGGCGTCGGGCTGCAGCAGCGTAGTTCAAGGCGTGCGGCTGAGGCTGGGGTGGTTGAGGGGTACCACCCCTGAACCGCCTCAGCCGCAGGCCTTGACAAACGATCTCGGCTATCGGATCCACCTGGGGTTGCGGTCTGGGCAAAATCTTCTGCAGCTCCTCACGCATGACCGCTCTGATCGTCTCGCGCAGGTCGTTGGTTCCCAGCGCTTGAACATCCCTGTAGCTCGTCGAGGGCATGCGCTGGTTGTATTGCCTGTTCCTGAGATATAGCGCCTTCTCGATGGTTGTGGCCTCCGAAACGAATTCCGAGACCGTCTTCGGCGGGTTGCGCGCAAGTCCGGCGAAAAGTTCTTCCTTCACTCATCGACCTTTTAAATGCGAAGCATTTCTTAGCGAACTTCGGCGACTTTGACCGTATCTATCTATCTATCTATCTATCTATCTATCTATCTATCTATCTATCTATCTATCTATCTATCTATCTATCTATCTATCTATCTATCTATTTATCTATCTATCTAGCCGCCAACGACTTTGTGCTCTCCTGGCCGTATCGTTAAATGGGCTTACTGTATGACGAACATAAATGGCTGGTCATATCACGAAAATCATGACTAACTTCTCATTAAAAGTATGATTTACATGCCACGCTCATGGCGCGCTCGTGGCCGTTTCTTTAGCTTGATATACACCAAATTTGAGATTGAGTGACGTGACCGTATGACGAACATAAATGAGAGGTGGTAATATGCAAATAATGAAGTGCATGTCATGAACAACATGATTTACATGCCACACTCATGGCGCACTCACAGCCGTTTCCTTAGCTTGATATACACCAAACATGGTATTGAGTGACGTGACTGTATGACGAACATAACTGACAAGTGGTAATATGGAAATCATGACTGGTCATGTGCGACATGACTTGCATGCCACAGTCACGGCGCGCTCGCGGGCGTTTTGTTAGGTTGATATACACCAAATTTGGGATTGAGGGACGTGACTGTATGACGAACATAAATGGCAAGTGGTAATATGGAAATCATGACTTTTGCGACCCGACTTGCATGCCACGCTCATGGCGCACTCGCGGCTGTTTCGTTAGCTTGATATACACCAAACTTGGTATTGAGTGACGTGACTGTATGACGAACATAAATGTCAAGTGGTAATATGGAAATCATGATATCATGAGCGACATGACTTGCATTACATGCTGCGGCGCGCTCGCGGCCGTTTTGTTCGCTTGATATACACCATATTTGGTATTGAGTGACATGACCGTATAAGGAACATAATTGGCAGGTGGTAACATGGAAATTTTGGCATGCATGTCATCTACAACACCATTTACATGCCACGCTCATGGTGCGCTTGCCTCCAGTTCACTAGCTTAATGTACACCACAATTGGCATTGCGCGACTTGATCGTATGACGAACGTAAATGACAGGTCCTAACATGTAAAACATGACATGCAAATTATGTAAAGAATGATTTCCTCCTTCCTGGCCGCTTCGAATTACATCGATTCCCACAGTGCGTGGGATCTTCCGGCTTTTTTTTTTCGGACATGTCAACGCCGGCGTGGCGGAAAAAGGTGCGTCATCTCCTCCGTAAAGATGGTAACGCTCCCATTCGGGAGCTGCACTCGTGTGTCCAGTAAAGCGGCGGCCCTTTCTTTTCGAACGACGCTTGTGAACGTTGCGAGGAAGCTGGTTCGGAGTATGTCCCACGTTGTCAGGGTGGACTCCCTGTTCTAAAACCAGGTGCTGGCGCACAAAGCGCAGCTTGTCGTTGAGGTCCCAGTTGTTGAAGGCCGCAGTTCTCTCGTACGACTCAAGGCACGTTTCAGGATCCTCACATGCTGATTCCCGGAAGATCGGCGGCTCCCTTGGCTGCTGCATCACGATCGCGGGCTGTGGCGCAGCGGCTGTCATCGTTGCCGCAGCCGAGGTCATGGCCTTAGTCTTCCGAGTCCTGTCGGGTAGAAGCCCGTACTCCGGTGGTAGACCCTGTTGCCTACGGCTAACTCGCTGGTCGTGGTTGGCGTCAGTATCTTCTAAGTCACGTGCGCTGGGTTCACGGCTTGACGGGGGCGTCCGGAACATGAACGAGCAACCCCTCCACCAGATGTCACGTGGTCGTGACGCTAAGGAAGGGAACAGCCGGCGTGTCGAAGATTAAACTCTTTATTTGGCCGAACTTGTGGCCGGAAAACTGAAAGTGAAATACAGCAAGCAATGCATGCTGTATACTGATATCCGCGAGCAGAGCGTCGGCCGTCGAAAATCTTGTCATCGTTTGAACGCGCCGTCGTATATACATCAGGCATCGCATTTTCTAGCCTTATCACTGGTAGCCACGCAAACTCTGGAATAAGCTCGAGTGTTCGCGTCTTGCGCGCAATCTTAAAACGATCTACTATAATCGTAAATTTCTGGAGCACTAAGGCGCGGAAATAGGAAACGCGCGTGGCAGTATTATTGTTGTTGTCGTTCTCCTGTACGCCACTCCTCTCCAATACCTAGGCGCTGGCGTGTATGCAACATAAATAAATAAAAAAATTGATAAATAAATAAATAAATTTTCCCTTCACGTTTTACAAGCATGTGATCATCATCATCACCAGCAGCCAGACTACTCTCACTGTACGGCACATGGCACTCCCTTGTTTCAGTGCTTGCGCCCCCCGTTATCCCCGCAAAGCTCTGAATCTTGTCTGCCCACTTAACTTTCTGCCTCCCCTTCGCGCGCTTTCCATCTGTTAGAATCCACTCTGTTACTTTTAATGGCCACCAGTTATCTTCTCATCTCTCTGCTTGCCCTGCCAATTTCTTCTTCCTAATTTTGACTAAAACATCTTTAACACCCGTCTAGTCTCTCGCCCACTCTCCCGCTTCATGTCCATTATAAGGTTACACCTATCACATTGTCGCGTCCACGGAAGGTTTTTACTGAGAGGCGACGCAGCGGTAGCCTCAGCGGCCTTGAGTTCGCACCGATGTTGTCTCTATCGCCAGGCACGTCATCTTCCTCTTTACCTCCCTCATCCCCATACCCACTACACAGAGGCGCACATACCCAAACTACGATTGTAACATCTCTCGGCGCGCAGACGAAGCCCACCGGGCCAGTCGAACAGTCTCTCCAGGAAGGAACGGCTTTAAAAGGGCAATATGCGTAAGTTCAGCCTTTGCAGCACGTCGGGCATTGGCGTGGAGGAGAGCAACACGGTAAGTCACTTCGCTTATGCGGTCAATAACAACATGGGGTCCAACATAGTGTGCCAGCAGTTTTTCACATATTTTACGTTTTCTCACTCGTGTCCGAAGCCACACCAAGTCACCAGGTTAATATGTGACGTGTCGGCGTCGCCGGTCGAAACGTACCTTAGAGCGTTGTTGCGAAGCAAGAGTGCGCAAATGAGCGAGACGTCGGGCCTCTTCCGCACTGCACACAGTCTCGGAAATGCAGAGATCATCGTGGTCTAAAAATGGGAAAATTGTATCGAGTGTGTAGCGTGGCGGTCGAGCATAAAGAAGAAAGAAGGGACTGTAGCCGGTAGTTTCATGCTGTGTGGTGTTGAATGCATAAGTAATGAAAGACAGCACATCGTCCCAGTTTTTGTGACCTGATGAGACGTACATGGACAGCATAATTCTGGTTTCAGCTAGTTGGTACTGGTTTATAACTGAGGATACTTTAGGCGCAAATCAAACTTTCTTTTGTGTTTGTGTCCTCGTTTGATTTGCGCCTAATGTATCCTCAGTTATGGACAGCATGTTCGTGAGAGTTCTGTTTGTGCGTTCAGTAAGACCGTTTGTTTGAGGGTGATAGGGCGTAGACTGGCGCAAACTTGAAGCACATACACGAAGCATCTCTTCGACCACGTCCGCCATGAACTGGCATCCACGATCGCTAATAACGACTTTGGGAGTTCCGTGTCGGAGAATCACAAAGCGTAGCATGAAGAGGCACACGTCACGCGCAATAGCCGATCGGTATTCACCTCGTGCGCCACCGATGGCTGCGCTGCAAACGGAACTCCGGTGACGCAAGGGCGTGGATTCGGCTTTTGTCGTCTCCTACGCTCTGGCTAAAACAGCAGTATTTTCGTTATAGTTCGTTCGGCGTCGCACGGCGTTCCTCGACTACTAGCTGCATTTTCTTCTAATGATATTTTTTAAATGCGAATGCATTTCATAGTCGGGCTATGTCAGGCATCCGGCGTTGGCGTTGTGCGGCGTTGGCGTTGTCCGCGGAGGAGGAGGAGGAGGATAGGTTGAGGAGGTGTGCGCGCCGGCAGGTGTTAGATGCGAAGCATCCCATGGCGAAGCTTAATCCGGTGGTGGTGGTGTACGGCGTGCCCTGCCCTTACTGCGCATGCGCAAACCCTTTCAAAAAAAAATAAAAAACCTCCCTCTCCCCCTAGGCATCCCTCCACGCGGCAACCACACCCTCACTGCGCATGCGCCTCCCCTCCTCTCTCTCCCCTGCTACGCTCCCCCCCCCCCTCTCCCTAGGCATCCCTGCCCGCGCCATCCACACTCCCCACTGCGCATGCGCGTCCCACCTCTCTTCTCTCCTACGCTCCCCCCCTCTCTTCTCTAGCACCCTGCCCGCAGCGTCCACACTCCCACTGCGCATGCGCGCTCGCCCTCTCTCCTACGCTCCCCCCCTCTCCCTCTCGCCTCGCGACGCCGACACAGGCAGCGTCTGCTAGCGAGCTTCTTGGTTGAAAAAACCGACTGCTCGCGCTGCACAACCGTTCACTGGCCACCCCGTATATATGGCAATGAATCTTGACCTCCAAAGGGTGGCAAGCGCCGGTGGGAGATTTCTCCTGTGCGTTGTTGAACAATAAAAATTCACAGCGTGCGCGTTAACTAAAAGCGGTCGCGGCGGAGCTCGGTGGAGCTATATATGAAAAAAAAAAAATTTTAAAAATAAATAAATTTAAAAAAACAAGAAAAAAGCAAAAAAAAAAAAGGCGCTGCGCCGTGCCCCCGACCGGGCTGCAGAAATTAGGCGCCTTTTCCTTCGAACCACAACCACCATATATAAATCGAGTGAAGCGCGCGCGAAATGCATTCGCATTTCCCTCACGATTCCCTTCGGGTTGGTGGGGGCTTTTTTATTGACTGCTAGCATTACAGGAGGTTTAGCAACGTTAACATTTAACATGTCTTCTCTATACCCACAGCCATCGCGGTCAGGTTCATGCCCCCGAGTTCGTAGCGTCACTCACTGGGCTGGATGGCGTTGAAATAGCTTACGTGAAAGCGCGAACGCCCCCCGCCAAGTGAGTTAAAGAGAGTCTACGCTGCTTTGGAATCGAAGCTCGATCAACTTTGCGGCTTATTCGCAAAAATCAGCGTTTTATTGCGATAGCAATTATATGGACACTCGCGGCTGGTTTTCGCCGTCGGCGTCGGCGTCCGCGTCATTTGCCGTATATGTATATGTATATATATAACCGGGCCCGCCCGTCGTTCGTGAGCGTGAAAAGACGCGAGGGGGGGGGGTTCCTCGAGCGACCTTCGATTTTACGAGCGGAGGCGCGCGCGTTATCTCCCCTTCTCGGCGGCCGACAGCGGGCGGGGGGGGGGGCGACGTTCGATTTTACGAGCGCGGGCGCGGGCGCGCTTTATCTCCCCTTCTCGGCGGCCGGGCCGGCGTACCCTCCTACGTGCTGCGCTTTCAACGCGAAGAGAATTCTCTTAAACAAGCGTTTTCTAGAGTTGCGTGGGAGATCGGATCCAAAAAAGAGTTAGCTGCCAGCCTCACTTCGTATAACATTACAATTTTTTGCTATCGCATTTATTGCTTCACCCTTGCGGTGAAACTGTGACTTTTTGTAAACATACTTGAGTTGAGCCAATAGTAGTCAAATGGACTTGTGCACATACGACGTTGGCCGACAATATAAAATCGATAACTTCATCGACCAGCGGGTCATTACGGACAACTAGCATAGATTGGGCGAGCTGGATGCAAATAAGATCGTTCCGAATGAAACACCAGCAGTGGTGCGCGTAGTGCAGTTCTACCGTTATGATTAGAGTTAGATACGCTAGCGCGGTTTGCCGTTCGTGAGCCACATAGATGATTTTGATCACTCCCGCACTGTCTAATCGACTGTGCGGGTCTCTCAATGGTGATGACAGGATGGCGCGCAGTCTAATGCTTGAGCAACGCGATCCGCTGTTCGTGTTTAATTTGACACCTTAAGGAGCACTGACAACTGGGCGAATTGACACCGATACCGATAGTTTGACACCAATAGTTCAGCTTGGTAAACAGTAGGAAAATTCGGTGAATTTGTCCAGGAAGAGGAGGAAGAGAGCACTTTCCCACCATTCATTTGGCCCGTTTGGCTGGTTATTGCTATTCTTTACCGTGCTGTAACAAGATTCGAATATTTTAAGGTGAAAGCCTTATCATGATGGCAAAGCGCTAAAAGAAAGCGGAGACTTATGAAGAACACAGGACGAAGCGCTACTAGCAACTGAGTTTATTTAGAAAAACAACGCCCTCATATATATAAACAGATAAGGACAAAGGCACGGGTCGGGGGGACTGAGGAAGAAGGAGGAACGAGAACGAAGATAGCAGTTGTTCCATACATGCACAACACGTCACACAGAGTAAAGAAGGTAGCGTCGAGGTATGGGGTACGTGTACTGTTCTCGGCCAAAAACAACTTGGCTAAGATATGCCCCGCAGTGCAAAGGTTGGCAAACAAAAAACGTTCTGAAACCAACCATGGGTGTGGCATCAGGCATGGAA